>VWYK01006776.1:7531-40923 GCA_013399775.1 Semnornis frantzii | reverse complement strand
GCTGAGGGGGTGTAGGCTGGGGCAAAGGGAATGGGGGGTAGGGCTATGGGTATGTGGTTAAGGGCAGGGGACATGGACATGGCAGTGGGGTTGGTATGGGGTGGGGAGGTCAGGGGCTGTGGCTTCTGGGCTGTGGCTACTGGTGGGGAGCAAGGAATACTATACTGGCGTGCCTTATCCTGACATGGTGCCCAGGCGAGGTGGGGGAGCCGGGCTCTGCGCCCCGCATAGCCTTCTCGGCTGCCCTGAGCACCCAGCGCACGGAACCAGGCACCATCTCCTTTGACCAAGTCCTGCTCAATGATGGTGGAGCCTATGACCCCGAGACTGGTGAGCATCTGCAGCATGGCCATGGGGAAGTGGGGGAGAGGAGAAAGGACTGTGGGTTGTAATGGGGCTCTAGGGTGGGATGGGGGTGCACTTGGGGTTGCAGTGGGTTCTGTGGGGCTGATAGAGGCTGCAGTGGGAGCTGAGGGTCAGGATGAGGACTGGCAGTAGGGGCTGTGAGGTGGATCAGGGCTGCATCATCATGGATGAAGCCTGACCCTGGAGTGTGATGAAGGGTAATGGGATGGGGACTTCTCAGAGGGTACTGTTCATTAGGGTGCTGTGGGGGAGCTCGGGGGTTGCAGACCCTGTTCAGGGTTGCCCTGGGTGTCCCTGGGGCCAAGGCTGGCACTGACACTTGCACCCGATACAGGAACATTCACGGTGCCGGTGACTGGGCGGTACCTGGTGAGCGCGGTGCTGACGGGGCACAAAGGTGAGAAGCTAGAGGCTGTGCTGTCACGCTCCAACCAGGGCATTGCCCGCCTGGACTCAGCCGGTTTTCAGCCCGAGGGGCTGGAGAAAGAGCCAGTGGTGGCCATGGGGCCCAGCCCTGGTGCCCTCGGTGTCTTCAGTCTCCTGCTGCCGCTTGCTGCCGGCGAAACCCTCTGTGTGGACCTGGTGTCGGGGCGCCTGGCCCACGCACCCGACGAGCCCCTCACCGTCTTCAGCGGGGCCCTGCTCTACGACACCGACGATCCCTAGAGCTGCTGGACCCCCCTGGGGACCCTCCAACCCCGGCACCCAGCCAGGGGGGAACAGCCGGGCCAGGGGGACCCCACACCCCCGTGGGGCCTCCCACCCCCACCCTGTTANGGTTTTGTACCCACGGCTCTAGCTCTTCCCTGCACCCGGGGGCAGCCCCACAATTTATTGCCGTGAGACAGCCCCAGACCTCGCCCCGGAGAGCGAGAGGCCACAGGGCACCCCTCAGCATCTCCCGCTGGGGAGGGGGCACAGTCTAGGGGTCCTGCTGTGGACACAAGGGTCTTGCTGCCATCAGAAATCCTCATCCCAGCCTGAGAACTCATCCTCCACAGGCGTCGAGTCCACCGAGTAACGCTTGAAGTTGACGTAGGGGGGTCCCTGGTGGGGACAGGGTCAGAGATGGCTCCTCCTACCTCCCCTCCCCGCAAACCCCTAGAGCCCCCACCTCACCTCCTTGATAAGCCGCAGGGTAGGTGCCTCCAGCTGCCCCAGCAAGAGCTTCCTCCACTTCAGGGCACCGAACCACCTGGGAAAGGGAAGCTGCAGGGGGGTTCGGGCGGGCAGCAGGGCCTCCGCCTCCCCCTCTCCCACCTTCCCCTCACCTGTGTTTCTTGATGCCGCGGATGCCGCTGGCCGTGTTCCCTAAGCGCTGTCCGGGGCGACGCCTGTACGAGACGAACGGCTCGGGGATTGGGGGCAGCACTCCAACACACCCAGCACTCCCCAACCGCTATATGCACCGGGATGTACCCGGGAGACCTTTATCGTACAAACTGGGGTGCAACAGTCCACCCAGGGCCACCCTCTACCACCACTGGGGTGCAACGGTGTCCCTGGGGGCACCCTGCCATGCACACTAGGATGCAACAAAGTACCCAGGGACACCTTACGGGCCCCCATGAATATTGATGTACAACGATGCACCCAGGGCACTCAAATGCCTCCCGTGGTGCTTCGATGCTGCCCAGGGTACCCACTGCACACAGCCACACTGTGCCCACCGCCTGGCACCTGCAGAGCTTGCTGATGAGGGAGCAGGCGGCCTCGCCAAGGAAGGCTGGGAAGGAGAACACTCCATCCAAGATGCGGCTGTAGATCTGCTGGGGGTCAGGACTGTGGAAGGGGGGCCTGCAGGGGGCAGGGACAGGTGGGCTCTTGCCAGGCAGATGTGTGCAGGGCTGGGGTCTTGGCTAGCCCTAGTGTCCCCTGCCCACTCACCTGCCTACCAGCAACTCGAAGGCGAGCACGCCCAGAGTCCAGAAGTCAACGGCAAAGTCGTGGCCCTCCTGGCGCAGGATCTCAGGTGCCAGGTACTCCGGGGTTCCACAGAAGGAGAATGTCTTCTCCCCCCGCCCCAGCTCCTTAGCAAAGCCGAAGTCTACCTGCGGGCACCGTCAGCCAGCACAGCCCCCCCCCAGTCCCCACTGCCCCCGCCACAAGCACCTCCCTGACACCTGCCCCAGTACCAGCTTGACATAGCCACGCTGGTCCAGCATGAGGTTCTCAGGCTTCAGGTCACGGTAGACAATGCCGTGGCTGTGCAGGTACTCCAGGGCCTCGACCACGCAAGCACAGCAGAACACAGCCAGTGGCTCCTCAAAGCAACGCCTGCATGGCAGGGAACAGCAATTGCATGGCACAAGCATGGCCTGGCACAGCATGGCATGACCTGGTACCACCATCCTAGCTCCATACATCTCACGCAGCTTGGTCCACAGTTCTCCACCCTGGCAGAACTCCAGCAGCAGATAGACGTACTGCCTGTCCCGGAATGTGCCGAAAAGCCTGCTGGTGATGAGGGGTTGGCATGACCTTGGCGCGGCTGGTGGCCGCCCTGCCTGATACCCTCCAAGAGTCCCCTGCTCACCCCACAACAAAGGGGCTGCGGCTGCCTGCCAGCACTCGCCGTTCTGTCCACACATGCTCCTGCTGCTGCTTCCGCACCACCCAGTCCTTGCGGATCCGCTTCAGCGCAAAGAGCCGCTCCCGGCACTGCACCTAGGTATGGGCAGCCATGGGCACTGAAATGGGCGCCACAATGGGCACTGGGAGGGTACTGGGATGGGCACCGGGATGGGCACTGAAATGGGCACCATGATGGGCACTGGGCCAGGCACCAGAATAAGCATTGCAGTGGGCACAGACCACTGGCATGGGCACCAGGATGGGCACTGTCATGCATGGCATGATAGGTGCCAGGAGATGGAAATGTGGGTGTAGCATCTTATTCTCACCAGATCAACGCGTCCGAAGCCGCCAGTGCCCAGGACAACACACTGGCCCTGCCACTGCCCCTCCTGATAGCGCACAGCAACCACCTCCTCCAGCCTCAGTGGCACATCTTGTGTCTGCCACGGGCTCGAGGAACCACAGCCCCTGCAGGTGGGGACCGTGGCCCTGCAGCACCAGTACTGGGGGACTGTTGACCCCCAGTCTGGACAAAGCCTGAGACTCCCTTACTGGTCCCCAAGGACAGTGCTGGGTTGGACCTTGAGGACCCTACTCCCATCTTCATCCCTTCCCTTCCCATCTCACCCCCATCTCCAACCCTTCCCATCCCACCTGTATCCATTTCCTTACCCTCATCCCCATCTGCAACCGCATTGCCATCCCATCCTCTATCCCCATTGTCCTCCCCACACTAACCTTTCAGGATCTTCTGGGGCTGGTGCTTCTGTTTCAGGCATGTTTCTGGAGTGAGAAGGAGGTGGAGGGAAGGTGGGGGGAGTGGGGCAGTCCCTGCTCACCCTTGGGCACCCTCACAACAATGCAGCCCCACAACTTCCCACAACCCCCCATGGATGGGCACAGGGTGAGGGGATCAGTGGCAACCCAGACCTAAGGAGCTAGGTGCTCTGTGGTGGGGACACACACACAATGCTTCCTCTACTGTATGGACCCCACCCCAGATCCTTCAGGCCATAGCTATCCAAATGGCCTCTTGCCCTCTGCCCAGCAGGACTCCAGTGCCTCACCAGAGCAGCATCTCCCACCACCCCCCAAGGGTTCCACCTGGGGCTGGGGGACTCTGCAGAGAGCCCCGATGGGTTGAGAGTCCCAGGCGGCCTGGCAACACTCACGGCTCTGCAGGATGGGGAGGGCAATAGGGGCTGATCTCCAGGAAATCTCTGTGGGGCAGAGAAGGAGTTAGGGGGATGGGGGTGTCTGGTAGGGACGGGCCAGGGGGATAACATGGGTACACCCACTCCTTGGCCATGGTGACACAGGTGACATGTCCCTGGGCCTGGCACGACGCTGTCCGGGGGCTGTTCCTGCACAGAGGGGGTCACAGGGGCTGTCATTGCAGGGATATGTCACTGCAGGAGCCCCCTGCCAGGGACCAGCTCTCTATCCAGAGCAAGCCCAGTCTGGCCAATGCCACGAAAGCCAAGTGGCCCAGGGAAGGCAACTGGGGCACGGGGCAGGTGGGGAGCGGACGGGAACATACCGCAGTAGGGAGAGCTCTCCGAAGTGCTGCCCAGCACCCAGGACACGGAGCAGCTTCTCCTGCCCATCTACTCGCTGACTCACCCGCACCTGGACACAGCACAGGATGGGATGAGGGTGAGATGAAATATGATAGGATGGGATGGAGATGAGGGTGGGACAGGGCTGAGGTAGGGATGGGGATGCAAATGTGATGGGATGAGATAGGGTAGGGTAAGGATGGAATGAGGATGCGGATAGGGGTGGGATGTAATTGGATGGAAAAAAAAAACAGGATGGGAATGGATGGGATCTAAGGGTTGAGTGGAGCTGGGGGGCAGTGGTGGGGGGCACAGGGTATAGCCTTGTCCCTTCTCCCTGGGGTGTGGTCCCCAGGTTTCACAGGGTGTTGCACACACCTCACCCTTCAGGATAATGTAGAAGCTTTCCCCCTCGTCGCCTTCATGAATAATGATGTGACCAGGCTTGAAAGTGCGCTGTGGGGATGCGACAGGAGGGCAGTGGGGCATCAGAGGGGCAGGCAGGGAAGCAGGAAGGCTTCAGGAAGGCATGCAGCCCCTGCACTCTGTCCCAGACCTGCCATCCCAGACATATCACCAGTTGCACCCCTGGCCTTGCATGGGATGCGGCCCCTCTGGGATGTGTCTGGGGGACCTGTGTTAGGGAGGCCCTTCCTGGGAGCCCACACACCTCCTCCATGGCATCCAGCAGCTTGCAGAGGTGGCTGTCGGAGAGGTCCTGCAGCCAGTGCACCCTGCAGGGGAGATGGCCCAGCTGGGCTCCATGGCCTGCCTGCACCTTGTCTGTGCCCTGCCTGCATTCTGCCTGACTCCTGCACCCTAGAGCCCAGCCCAGGCAGGTGAGGATGGTGCTAGGCTGGGGAGGAGATGGAATGGAGAAGGGGAGTGGGAATGGATGGGGACAGGGGTGGATGGTGACAGGGATGAGATATGGAATGGGAATGGGGACAGGGATGGATATGAGGTGGAGTGGTGCTGGGCATCAAAAGGGAGATGAGATGGGCATGGGAAGAGGGATCACACGCGAACAGGGATGTGGATGAGATGAGAATAGGGGTGGGGATGAGATGGGAAGTTGGATGAGTAGGAGGAGAAAAAGGCTGGGGCTGGGAGGGGACTCTGCAGGTGAGAAAGGGTTAGCATCTTCCCCAAGGAGGAGGTCACGGTGTGGGGTACAGGGTGGTGGGTGCCAGGGTGAAGCCAGTAGTTGCCAGCCCCCACTCACGTCCGCAGGGAGCCTAGGATCTCAGCCCGTCTCTGCTTGGCATTGCTGGTAGCAATAGCCCGGTACCGCTGCCGATCGACGGCCCAAAGGCGCACGCGGCTGAGTGCTGCAGCACAGAGCTGTCAGTGGGGTGCTGGGATGCCAAGGTGTAAGACGGGGCCTGGGGGTCCCTTACCCTGCACGGTGGCTGTGCGCCTGCAGTTGTAGAGGATGGCCAGCTCCCCAAACACGTCCCCTGGCCCC
Source organism: Semnornis frantzii (assembly GCA_013399775.1). NCBI lineage: Eukaryota > Metazoa > Chordata > Aves > Piciformes > Ramphastidae > Semnornis > Semnornis frantzii. The sequence continues at coordinate 34,953 of VWYK01006776.1, read as the reverse complement.
AGTGTGCGGAGCCTACAGCCACGCTGGCTCACGCTGAGCTGCCCCTCTGCAGGGAGATGTGCCATCACACACGTGCACATGAACATGGGGCTGCTCTGCAGTGGGGGCACATGCAGACACGTGTGGCAGCTTGACAACCACAGGCACATCTGCATGTGCAGAAGCACATGCGTGTGCAAGGAGCCTGACACACATAAGCACAGGTGGCAGATCCAGCCAGTGAGCTCACCACAACACATCCCTACATGTGGGCACACACAGTGCCTGAAGCACACCTGCACAGGTGTGCCCTCACCACATGAACACTGTGTGTGCCAGTGCTGTGCTCTCACCTGCCACTATATACATGGTGGTACCCTCAGCGCCCTCAGCCAGCACTGTGTCCCCAGGGCTGTGTTGGACAGATACAAAGCTCTGGGCCAGCACCTCAGGGCAGCTTTCACCCAGGTGCTGCAGAAACTCGTTGCGTGCCACCGCCTCCGTGATCAGGACAAGGTCTCTGGGAACACAGTGACATGAGGACAAGAACAGGGCAGCACTGGCTCCCTGGCCCCTCCTAGTCCCCACTGGTTACCTGTGAGATTTGGGGCTGCTGGGCACGCAGAGTGCAGCATCACTGGCAAAGGGCTCAGGGATGATAGCTGGTGCTCGGCTGTCCCACCAGCTAGGGTGCTGCTTGGTGTCCTCCTCCCTTGCCATGCTCTGCAGGAAAGCTCTCTCCTCCTGTAGCCGCAGCTCCCGCAGCTGCTTGTCCATTCCTGCTTCTGGGGGTGCCACGGTAGTGAGCAGCATAGCAGACCCCAGCTATGCAACCCAGGGCACAGGCCCACATGGCCCAGGTAGCCATGGCACGGTGAGGGACACCCAGGATCCTTACATCCTGGACACTTGGCCCCCACTACACCCCAAATCCTTGGCCTTGGCAGCCCAGCAGACCCAGTGCAGAAAATGGGGTCCCCAGAGAGTTCCTCAGTGAGGTCCAGCCCCAGTCATCTGCCAGCTGGGGCTGCCCTGGCCTCGGCCCTGCAGCACAGCAGATGTGGGCTCTCACAGCAACATGCTGGGGCACACCCTGCCCTGTCCAAAGGTTGCGCCACCAGCATGAGCGAGCCTGGAGGGCCCCTGGTGCAGACCCCAGAGCAGCATGAGAATGTGGGGATCTGTCCCAGCCACCCTGGCTCAGGGGTGCCGGTCGTCCCTGAGGGTTCAGCCCTGGTGCCTGGCCCATGCCCAGTTGCCTACCTGTACCACTGCACCCGCTCCCGTGCTGCTGGTGACACGTTAAGACTGCTTGGTGACACTCCCACGGGCCGTTCCGCCCAGCCCATGCCACCCTGCACTTGCGCCTGATCAGCCTATTGCACCCCGACCTGCACCTGCACCCTGACCTGCACCTTTGTCTGCACCCTGACCTCACTCAAACCTGCGCCTTGGTCTGCAACCCGTCCTGAACCGGGGCGCCCTGCAGGCTGCAGAGGTGATGTGTGTGCAGGGCTGCGCGCACACACGAGGGGGCTCTGTGCACGGAGAGCGCGAACACGGGGAGGCACTCACGATGACCGCGTGCGCGGCGCGCGTGCCTGCCTTCCCGCCGGGGGCGCGCAGAGAACGGGGGCCACCGTGCGCGTCTCCACCCCCGGCGGTTGCGCGCAGGCGCACGAGGGTCGGGTGGGCGGGACCTGATCGCGGGGGCCGCGATTGGGCGGCGGGCCGAGGGGCATGGTGTGGGGGCCGGGCTTGCCGGGTCGGTGGAGCAGCAGCCGGTTCCAGAATGGGCAGAGTGGGCAAGTCACAGTGGAGGAGCTTGAGCTTGCTTCTGATCCCGGAGGGGAGAAGCGAATCTTCTACGCGGGGCTTCACATCATCACCATGGTGGAGGGCCCGGTCCGCGACTCCGTCAGCAGGTACCGCTGGACGGGCCTCCTGGGGCTCCGCCCGAGACAGCCCGTGAGGATCCTCCGGAGGCTTCCGCCGGAACTATTCCACGGCCCTTTCGGCCCGTGCCCAGGGTTCTGCCGCGGTTCTCCGTGTCTCCTCTAGGCTGCTGCCTCCCGAGGACTCCCGTTCCGTTCCGGTGCTGCTGCCAGCGAGGTGCAGAGCCTGTCTCCAGTCAGCAATCGTGGTGGGCGATAATCAGGGGCTTTGTCCATTGTTTTAAATCCGCTTTCCCAGTTGATTCAGACGTGGGAACTGTGGGAACTGAAATGATCTTAACGTAACTTTATATTCCGTGCTGTGGTTGCGTTAGCGGTGATCTAGCTCGGCATGAGGAGCAGACCACTGATGCCTTCAGTCACCAGCTGTGACCGATCCAGTCAAAGAAACCGAGCCAGAGTTGATGGAAGAGTTGAAGGAAGAGCCCATTCAACCTGGAGTCCTCAGGAAGCGAAGGAGATTCAGGAACAGGTGGAACAAAAGATAATGAAGGCTGTGGTGCCATTCAGCGAGACTTGGACAGGCTGGAGGGTTGGGCAAGAAGAAATTTAATGAAATTCAAAAAGGGCAAGTGTAGAGTCTTGCACTTGGGAAAGAACAACCCCAGGTGTCAGTATAGATTGGGGGCTGACCTGCCGGAAGGCAGCAAAGAGCAAAAGGATCTGGGGGTCCTAGCTGATGGGGGGTTGACCATGAGCCAGCAATGTGCTCTTGTGGCCAGAAGGGCCAATGCCATTCTGGAGTGTATTGAAAGGGGTGTGACTAGTAGGTGGAGAGAGATTCTCCTGCCCCTCTGCTCTGCCCTGGTGAGGCCACATCTGGAGCACTGTGTCCAGTTCTGGGCCTCACAGTTCAAGACCAACATAGAACTGCTTGAGAGAGTCCAGTGCAGAGCCACAAAAATGATGAAGGGAATGGAACTCTCACTTATCTCACTTAGAAGGAGAGCCTGAGGGAGCTGGGGCTCTCTAGCTTGGAGAAGAGGAAACTGAGATGTGACTTCATCAATGTTTATAAATATGTAAAGGGTAAGTGCCAGGAGGATGGAGCCAGGCTCTGCTCAGTGATGCCTGATGACAGGACAAGGGGCAATGGGTGGAAGTTGAGGCATAGAAAGTTCCATGTAAATGTGAGGAGGAATTTTTCCCCTATGAGGGTGACAGAATACTGGAACAGGCTGCCCAGGGGGGTCGTGGACTCTCTCTGGTGATGTTCGAAACCCGCCTAGATGTGTTCCTGTGTGATCTAGTATGAGTGATCCTGCTCTGGCAGGGGGGTTGGACTGGATGAGATTTTCGAGTCCCTTCCAGCCCCTGACATTCTGTGGTTCCATGAAACTGTCAGTAAAGTCATCTACACCAAAACTCTAATTAGTGAAGAGGACAAGCAACTGCTAAACAATGTGATCAAGAGACACCTGTGTGTCTCAGGAAAAGCTGATGTATTGGAGTGTGAGGGCCTAAAAAGGCCAGGGACCTCACCATGGGGTCCCTCTGTGGAGGCGCCAGCTCCAGCTGCTGCTGCAACGCATTATTAAATTGTTTTTTTTTTTTTGAGATCCAACGCCTGAGATTCAGTTTTGGGACACTGAGGGCTTGGCTTGTGCTGCTTGAACATATTTAAGCCTTAGTCTCACCAATGGGAGGTTCATTCTGATGCAGGTAGTTGGTGAATTTTGATACAACGGGAGTTTTAGCAGTTGGTAGGTTGTGCCAGGAGCTGAATAGGTGAAGTCACATAAAATTAGAAATATATGAACCCCGTGGGGTCCAGTTTGCCCCTTGTCCTGTCACTGGGCACCACTGAGAATATTCTGGCCCCATCCTCTTGCCTCTTGTTCTTCTGGGCTCTCCACAAGAGAAAAGAAACTACTGGAGGGAGTCCAGCAGAGGCCACAAAGATGATGAGGGGACTGGAGCATCTCTGGTAAGGAAAGGCTGGGAGACATGGGGCTGTTTAAGGAGGGGACCTTCTCAATACTAATCAATATCTAAAGGGCAAGAGGCCAGAAGATGAGATCTGGCTTTCTGCAGTGATGCTTATTGACAGAACAGGGGACAGCATGCACAAACTGGAACCCAGGAGGTTCTATCTGAACAGGAGAAAAAACTTTCCTGTGAGGAGCCCTGAGAGGTTGTGGTGTCTTCTCTGGAGAGATTCCAAACCTGCCTAGATGTAATTCTGGGCAACCTACTATGGGTGACTCTGCTTTATCAGAGGGATTGGACTAAATAATCCCCAGAGGTCCCTTCCAACCCCCACCATGCTGTGATTCTGTGATTCTGTTTTGTTGCTCTTTGCTTAGCTTTGCTTACTCAGAATAAGTAGCTGAATTTGATGAAGCCCCCAGCTCTAAAATTCCACATAGATTTACTGAAATACACCTGCTTAGGCAAATCATGCCTCCAGAACCAGTGTAAACCAGAAGATAACTGGAGCACAAGGCTACAGCCATAAATGGCAGCTGTAAGTGGTCTAGATAACATCCTGCCTGGAGACAGTGAAAGAAGCCAGTAAAGAGTCAGGTGTTGAAGGATCTCAGGTCAGAATTGTCACTGGACTGAAAAAACATGTGAAGATCATATGATGGTTGGATGCACAGTCTGTAAGGGTGTAAATGCCCAGGGATTTCATTGTTAGGGAATCCTCTCTGGAGGCACCCAGCTCAGACTGTACCAGTCTAATAAATTATCTATTTTTATGAGATCCAATGCCTGAGACTTCACAAAAGAGAGAGTTTGAACTGTGGCTCTTTAAAGTTATCTTCATGCCAGCTCCATTAATTTTCCAGATAACTCAATTTTCCTGTTGGAAAGGTTTTAATTACCAGCATGAGTTCCCACCTTTTAGTGTATTTAACACGAGCCTGAGACCATCGCCCCTCAAGGTCCCCTTTTGTAAGGCTCCTCTAATAGTGCTGGGAGTGTTTAACACAGGCATGGGGGTGGTTGTGGTGGATTTACTGATTCTGAAATATCTTGCTCTTAATATGATGATGCTTCCTTCTAGAGCGTTCCACATTCATGATGTGTGGTCAGAGACACAGGCACATGGCCGGTGGAGGGTAGATTGATCATCCCAGGCTGCCCTGGCTGTGATGTGTCTGGATGTTCCCTTTTCCCAGAAGGTGGAGTGCTAGGCTTAGATTCTGTGAGTAATGCTCAGCCATGTTTAGTCAGTGGATCATTCTGAAAGATGAATGTGGCTGAAAGCTCCTTAACAGGCCATCAGATTTCTACCATCCCGTTTCACTGAGGGGAACATGTGGGTTATGTAGGAGGCACCCACAAAACAGTCAGCAACAGCTACCCAAATGTGGATTTTTTGTAATCAAATTTACTCAGCCCTCCTGCTGACACGGTGAAATCAGAAGTTCAGATGGCAGACAGGAATGCTACTGCACAACCAATTAAACTTTAACCTTAGTCTTTAAGTTAGAATCAAAATGTTAGAATCGGTTAGAATCAAAAAGTTAGAATTGGTCTTTAAGTAAGAATCAAAATGTGTGTGCATTCACTCAAAAAGGGGAAACCTCCCACTTAAAGTTACCCAAAATCAACACACATCAAAGGAGGGGTGAGGACTCAGTCAGCAGAAGTATCCTTAGATGGTGTCCTTTTCTAAGAGGACAGAATCTGCCTCCTTTTTCTTATTTCCCTTCTGCTCCTGTCTGTTACTGAGAGTTGTCATTGGCTCTAATGAACCCAACTCATTAGCTGTTTGGTATTGGTTTTGCTTTCATTTATTCCAAGGGAATTTTTGAATCTTAGCACAACTTCCCCCACTGCCCAAGGCTGGCTCGGGATGTCAGGGTGTAACAGGCCCTCAGCTGGAAGCAAGCACATATGAGAAACATTTTGAGGCATGTTGAGATCCAGTTCTGCCTCAGTGGACTGCAGGTGCTGGAAGGGGTTTCAGCAACCTCATGAGTGCAAAGGAAGCTAGGCAAGGGTCTAGACCCAGGTCTTCTGAAGAGGGAACTGAGGTTGTTGAGCCTAGAGAAGAGGAGGTTCAGAGGAGACCTTCTCACTCTCTACAGGTCCCTGAAAGGAGGTTGGAGTGAGGTGGAGGTCAGTCTCTTCTCTCCGCTTCTATGCCCACTGGAATGGTTTCTGCTCAAAAAAAAAAACACCCCAAACCCATGTGGCACTATGCTGTGAGCTGTCAGAAGATATAACTGAACCAGGAGTGTTGAGATGAAATGGGATGTGATGTGATGAGATGAGAGCAGCCAGTCTGCAGAGTTCCTGGTACTGTGATGACTTCAGACTACCAGAGACCAAACCCATTAGTCACATTGTTCCATGCCTTATCCATCAGCTAAGTTTAGAACAGAAAAGAAATGCAGTTCATCAGCTTCCCCAGAGAGAGAGACACACAGTAAATCTGGGAGACTTGTGGAGCCTGACTCTGGAGACTGTTGTTCCTCTTTCTGTACATGGTGAAGGTGGGTAGGAAAACTCCAGACATAGAAGAGAGGTCACATAATCCAGCTGCATGAAATGACCTGTCTGCTGACATGTTCCAGACTCTGGGAAGTTGCACTTAGTGCTTCATGCATCACTTCTCACAGAAAGGGAAGTGAATTTTGGATCCTTTCAGTGGGAACAGAACAAAGTAGTTCTATTGTTTGTTATCGAGCACGACAATCTCATGTGCATGAGCAGAAGTCCAGACACGCTCGCATCGCTCCCTGAGTTTGAGGATGTGATGTATGTTGTGCAACAGGTGAGATCACCAACTCTGAGCTTCTACAGGGTTGGGGATGAGCTCACAGCTGAGTGTCAAGGCACATTTGGCTGTCACTTTGGCTTGTGGATGCACACTGAAAGTCATTCTGGTGCATATCTTGTTCCAGACTTGTGCTCATTAAAGACAAAGTTGTGACTGAAGGAACATGTGTTTACTCAATAATATTTAGATGATCATAGCAAACAGAGTGAAACTTGTGGACATCAGGTGAAGTCTCTCATGAGGAACCATATGATTACAGGCAGCTCAATGACTCAAGTCTCCCAAGCCAACTTTTTCATCTATAGCCAGTCAAAGCCCAATGCTCTTTGAAAAGTATCTTACAGGTACAAGGTTTAATGTTTAATATCAAATGTACTTACTGTAAGCTATCTGATGCTACAGGACAAGGGGCAATGGACACACAAGAAGAAACTTTATTCCTGTGAAGGTCCTGAAGTCCTGGAGTCCTGGAGCAGGCTGCCTGGAGAGGTTGTGGAGCCTCCTCTGCAGAGATTCCAAACCTGCCTGCACATTGTGATTCTGGGCAACCTGCACTGGGTGACCCTGCTTTATGAGGGAGGTTGGACTAGATCTCCAGAGGTCACTTCCAACCCCTTTCATGCTGGGACTCAACACGAGGAAGAACTTCTTTACTGTAAGGGTCACAGAGTACTGGAACAGGCTCCCCAGAGAGGTTGTGGAGTCTCCTTCGGAGCCTTTCAAGATCCATCTGGATGGATTCCTGTGCAACCTGCACTAGATTATGTGGTCCTGCTCTGGCAGGGAGGTTGGACTTGATGATCTCCAGAGGTCTCTTCCAACCCCTAACATCCTGCGATAAGCTGAGACCAGCTCAGGCCTGTTGCTCTCATCAGAGCTCTTGGTGCTTGCTGATCAGATTTCATACTCTCTGTGGTGCTGAGCCATGGATATGCTCTCCTATTCCTGGTCTGTTTCAGGAAGGCTTTCGAACCTTTCAGACTAACTCAAAGACAAACATTTACACAACCACTTGACCAACTTAGCTGATATAGCTAGTTGAGATAAAACAAAGGCCACCTTTCAGTTCCCTTTGACTTGAGATCAGTTCAGCTTTATTTGAAAGAGATGTGGTCAGTCATTCCTTCCTTCTTCAAGCTTCAGGTGCCTGCATCCTCCTCCCCCTTGCCGCCTTCCATTGTAGAGGTCTACTGATTACCATTGCTAGGTGCACATCTGACTCAGTCATAATTTCAAACAAACGTGGAACATCTTTCATAGCAGCAAAATGCTATCCAAGGATGAATCCAGAAGAGTCACTAGAAAGAATTTGAGGAAAGAAATTGGAATTTCTCCATATTCACACAGAATGCCACACTGTTCAGAATCATAAAGTCACAGAATCAGTTTGGTTGCAAGAGACATTTAAGAACAATGAGTCCAACTGTTAAACCAGACTGTTAAGCCATTGCTAAAAAAGCACCACATCTACACGCCACTGCCCTGGGCAGCCTGTTCCAGGCCTTGACAACACTTTTGAGGAAGAAATTGTTCCTCATGTCCAACCTCAATGTCCCTCGGCACAACTTGAGGACATTTCCAATTGTCCTATTACTTATTCATTGGGAAAAGAGACTGACCCAAGCCTCTGTTGAGCCTCCATTTCTCTAGGCTTAACAATCCCAATTCCCTCAGCTGCTCTTCCTAAAACTTTTCTCTGTATTTCTCACCAGCTTTGTTGCCTTTCTTTCGATGCTCTCCAGCACCTCAATGTCCTTCTTAGAATGAGTGTCCCAAAACTGAAACCAAGATTCAAGGCACAGCCTTACCAGTGCCCAGTACACAGGAGTGATGCCTGCCCTAGTCCTGCTGGCCGTACTATTTCTGATTCAAGCCAGAATGTTGTTGGCCTTCTGAGCCAACTGGGCACATACTGGCTCATCTTCAGCCAACTGTCCACCAATGTAGTTTATCCAATCACATTTAGATTAGATTTAATAACATAACTGTTGTGGAGCATGCGGAGACTTCTGAGCTAACTGCAACAGGCCTGCTTGGATGTCATGGGGATAATGCACTGCCTGGCCAAAGGAGTCCTCCTGGACCTGAGCTGGTTCTGCAGAAGCCCAGGGCACCCTCCTGCATTGCCAGCAACCCAGACATCTTGCAAATGGATAGCAAGGGTCAAGAGACAATACACTCCTCTGCTGTGAGGTGTGCATGTTACATTTCTTGTTTTCATTCAAGTTACAGTCATCTGTTTGCACAGACATTTGGTTTCCTGGTTTTTGTATCACTTTCAGAACTTAAAATAATTATTGCAGAGCTGTAGCCCCATAACCCTCCCCCACCAGAAAAGACCATCTGCTCATTATTTTACCTCAGCAACCTGACATTTGCATCTTCTTTCCCTGACTGGAAGAATCAACCTGCAACCAGCTTACTTCCTGCTTTGAGTTTAGAAATAGGTTTTAAACAGGCTTACCCATTCTGCTTTTAATAAACACAAATGATTTAAGCTTAAAGCAAACTGACTATAATGACCTTACTCCTAATTTTTCCAAAGTGGGATGGTGCTGGGGTCATATATAATAAGGTTGGTCCTTCCTTTTACCATCAGGGACAAATGGATTCTCTGCTGATAAACCGTGCTTTACTTCCTCCTGTAAAATGTCCAGAGATAAAATTAGATCTGAGAAAAATGACCCCTGAGAGCAGCTGCCCAACTGAGCCACTTGCTCTGAAACTCTCATAAACTGTAACTTGTAATTCAGCCATTACTCATTTTTACAACATCCCAGCATGGTGGGGATTGGAAAGGACCTCTGGGGATCATGTCATCCACCCCCTCTGCTAAAGCGGGGTCAGCCAGAGCAGGTTGACCAGGATTGCAATGTCCAGGCAAGTTTGGAATCTCTGCAGAGAAGGAGACTCCACAACCTCTTTGGACAGCCTGATACAGTGCTCCAGCACATCTTTCACAGGAAAGATGTTTTTCCTCCTGTTCATATGGAACCTCCTGAGTTCCACTTTATGCTTATTTCCCCTTGTTGTGTCCCTGGGCATTCAAAAGAGTCTAGCCCCATCCTCTTGACCATTGCTCTTCAGATATTTCTAGTAATTGAGAAGATCACCTCTCAGCTTAGTCTTCTCCAGCCTAAACAGCCCCAGGTTTCTCAGCCTTTTCTCATCAGAGGGATGCTCCAGACCCCTCAGAATCTTTCTGGCCTCTGCTGGACTCTCTCCAGTAGTTGTCTCTCCTGAACTGGGGAGCCGAGAACTGGACTAAGGATTCCAGATGTGGCCTCATTAGGGTAGAATAGAGAGGGAGAAGAGCCTCCCTTGACATGCTCACCACGTTTCTTCATGCACCTGAGGAGACCATCAGCTACACCAAGAAGCCAAATAAATGGCAAAATGAAAGATGGTTGAGGGATATTTTAAAGAAATAAATACCAGCTGCCCAGTTTGGTGGCATGGGCAGCTGACTTTGGAAGACAAACCTGTCCAGAGTATGTTTCCTTTGAGGTGCTGGCATGCAGGGTAGCATGTCGTCTGCAGAAACATCCTGTTAAATAATTAATGTGTTTCTAATGTTAAATAAAAGTAGTTTATAAAACAAATCACATAGGCCAACTCCAAGTAAACCATTCACCATTTGTCTGATTTAATTCTATCAAGTAACCATTTATGAAGTGGTGATCTTGTCAGTTGTTCTGTGTGCTGACCACATCTCATCGTGCCTTTGGTCTGTTCTGAGGAGATAGGAGGACAGGACAAAGTAGCAGAATCATAGAATGGTTTTGGCTGGAAGAGCCCCTTGAGATCGTCAGCTCCAGCTCTTAACCCAGCACTGCCAGATCACTAAAACATGCCCCTTAGCACTGCTCCTACTCTGCACAGCTTCTAAACCCATCTAGGGATATGGACTCCACCACTGCCTTGGGCAGCCTGTTCCAGGCCTTGACAGCCGTTTTGGGGAAGAAATTGTTCCTCATGTCCATCTCAGAAGGGCGTGAGAGAATGACCTCAAGTTGCACCAAGGTAGGTTTAGGTTGGACACTGGGAAAAACTTTCACTGAAAGGGTTGTCAAGGCCTGAAAGTGGCTGCCCAGGGCAGCGACGGACTCTCTGCAGCTGTTTGAAAGCTGCGTAGTTGTGGTGCTGAGGGACGTGGCTTAGTGGTGACCTGGCAGTGTTGGGTTAACGATGGGACTTGGATGATCTCAGCGTCTCTTCCAACCAACATGACTCTGTGGTCCTACGGCAGAGAGGTGGTGGCGCTGGTGGCATTCGGGNTGGGGGTTGCGGTGGTTCGGGCTGTCCTCTCCTAGGGCTGTTCCGTTTTGTTCCGCTCCCCCGCGAGCTCCTTCTGTCTCCCCTCGCGGACAAGCGGGTGGGCGGACCCCCTCCTCCCAGACTACTTCGGAGTTAGCTGCGCCCCGTCGCGTCCGACATGAGGGAGAAGGGCCGCAGGAAGAAGGGCAGGACCTGGGCAGAGGCCGCCCGGACGGTACGTGGCGCCTGCGGGAGCGGGGGGCAGGAGCCTGCTGGGGCAGGTCAGAGGCCTCCCAGGGCACGCCGAGTGATGCGGGTTCCCTCCCGCTTCCGCTGCACTTGGACCCGCTCAGAGTCCGGCGAGGGGGGGAGTCGGTGCAGTTCCGGCCTCCAGCTGTGTGCGGAACTGCAGGGGCAGCCCGCGGAGGTTCGGAGAAGCTTGTAGGATCTGTGCGAGCTGCCGAGCCGGCTCCGCTTCCAACTTTGTATCGGCGTTGTGCACTTGCGTAGTAGTGTTTAAAAAAAAAAAATTAAAAATTCTGACCTGTTCTCCAGGTTTTTGATGTCTCCAGACACGAATTTATATCTGAAGCTTTGTGGGGAAGGGATTGCCTCTTCACACTTAGAAAATGCTGTGATTATTCAGGGTGCAGTTATTATTAGTGATATGCACAGTGGAGTTTTTTGACAATATTATTAGCGTATCTATGTCTTTCATGCAGCAGAACACGTGCAGTAGGAGCTACTGGGTCGCCTCAGGTCAAATAGTGCGTTGTAAACCCTAAAAGGAGAATTTTTATCTTATTTCCCCAGAGTTTTTTACTGTGCTGTTTTCAAAGCCAGTTTGTTACAGTTTCTCTGTAGGCTAGCCACGGTACATAGTGGATAAAAGGGATGTTGAGTAGCGGCACCGACATGGGATAGGGTGAATATAAGTAGTGCAACCTGCAGGAGCTCAACAGCAGTATTGAACTCTGAAAGTACAACACATGCTTCTGAGAGAGATGCATTTGCAATGTGGATTCACATCTGCCTAATGGGGGGGGGGGAGGNTCTGCCTAATGGGGGGGGGGGAGGGAGTTCAGGTGCTATCCAACCAGTTTGAAAGTGGTGTCTGTTAAAGCAAGATTTGAAAAGCCTGGCTAGAAAGCAAATGTAAATAGGCATCTGCAACTAAGACTTTTAAGCACTATTTTAATAAATAGTAATTTATTTGTGCTTTATATTTGCAGTTTGAAAGATATCAAAATAGCTGCTACTCTTTCAGGGGAATATATGCAGTTACCTGTTTTAAGAATACAAGATACCATCTCATGGGTGAACACTTCAGTACTTTTCTCTGGTTTTGTGTACATATCTTTAACATAAATTATTTAAAAAAAAAAAAAAGCATCTCCAGAGTGGTGTACAAGTTGGAGCAGATCATCTTCACCTGGTGTTCATCCATGATCTCTTCCAGAATCCACTAAAGGGCTAAAACACAAGTTTAGAAAAGCTGCACTGAAAACTTAAACTGCAGGTTTCACCTTACCCTGTGTTGCATACCTGGATTCATGGCAGAGGCAGCCAAAACTAATAAGATGAGTAAATGCTTGCTGAAATTGAGGCTTTGGCAAATATTTCTACTTGTCTATTCAGTGGGAATGTTAAAATATTCTGGTCAAACTCCAGCTCCAATCTTCAAAAGGTTTCCTTGTGTTTTCAGTTTGAAAATAATGCCTTTTGATTCCTGTTCTAGCTTGTGTGCTAGGGTTGGCTTCTCAGCTGCTGGTGGTTGAAGATCGTGGGGTTTATTACAAAACTGCATTAAGAAATGTGGCAGCTCTTGCATACCCTATTTTTCTGTTCCTGAAAGGTAACATAAAATTTTCCTCCAGCTTAAGAAACCTTTAGCTTTGTCTTCATTGCTTTTCTGAAGACATAGTTCACTTGATAAGCTCTCTGTAGGGTGAAGTGAGCTCTTATAGTCACAGGTCAGTGTGAAGCTGCAAGGGAAGTAGGTTGGGTTTGTGGGTTTTGGTGGCAGCTGGCTGTAGACCTACCTGTCCTGGCAGACTGCCCTGTGGTGGTGTCTGAACAGCAGTGTAAGGCCATCACAGCTGTGGTAATTTTGTCCCTTCTCTGCCTCCTTGCTTTGTCACCTCAGTGCTGTTTGTAGGTAGCTCATGGAGCTAAGCCAGAGAAAACCCTTTGGCATTACTGTGGTGTTGATTTGACTTAATTCCAGTTTAATCTTCCTAACCAGGTATTCGGGAGTGGGTGTCCTCCAGTGCAGAGGAGGTGATGGGAATGTGAGGTTGGGAGAGTGCCAAGTGTACTTGAATTTATAACTTCATTGGTGGTAGAAGTGTAGTGTTAGCTGGAAACAAGACAGTAAGCAAGACCTAATAACAGGATCTGGAGAAAGGTATGTTGATAAGGTGGATTCAGTGAGACTCAAGACATGCTTGCTTTTCGATGTATAGGACTACAAAATAGAGCAGAACTACAGTGTGAAGGAAGGAAAGGGTGCCCTGTGTGGGCAGTGTGTTTGGGGAGGAAGTTACTGTTGATAAACAACGTTTTTCCTTATTTCCTGGCTCATTGAGTATATTTGCAGCTGCAGAAGACTGTTAAATTGTGACTTTTCCGTGGGACAATAGCTGCATGTCCCTGCAGTTAAAGGTTTTATGAAGACTCACGGAACGGTAGGGGTTGGAAGGGATCTCTGGGGATCATCTAGTGCACGCCTGCTGCTAAAACAGGGTCACCCAGAGCAGGCTGCCTGGGATCGTGTCCAGGCAGGTTTGGATTCTCTCCAGAGGACACTGCACAACCTCTGAACAGCTTATTCTAGTGCTCAGTCGCCCTCACAGGAAAGAAAGTTCTCCTCATGTTCGGGTGGAACCTCTTAGGTTCAAGTTTGTGCCTATTGCCCTTGTCGGGTCATTGGGCACTACTGAAAAGAGTCTGGTCCAGTCCTCCTGATCCTCACCCTTTAGATCTTGGTAAGATACTGTCCAGTACACAACCTTAAGGTAATACTACAGAGTTTTAAGGTAAATGCACTGTAAATGTCTCTAACCTGGAGCATACTCTTCAGATACAGTGTTGGAGCAACTGAGCTGCAGAGACTAACCAAAGGGACAGTGTGTCTAGAGAAAGAGATGATTTATCTATTCCGTGGAAGACTACAACAGGGATATGACCTGGCATCTGTACTGATAAACTCAAGATTTAGGGCTTGCTTTCTGTCACCAAGGACATCTTAGAGGTTCTGTATGTGTCCATATTGCTTGACCTCCACCCTTCTAGCCAGATGCCAGTGTTCAGTCTGCCTTATACTGATTCTTGAGCAGCACCAGTGTCAGGGCTGTTTGTCACCTTGCTTACAACCAGGCTGGCGCCTGTGCGGTGTCTATCTGAGGCTGAGCTTTCAAACCGGCTGTGGCAGTCCCATGGGTATGAGAAAACCGTAACTGATGCCTTTTAAGTTGGCAGAGGCAGATGGGGGCAAGCGTTCAGCAGTACTTGTTGTAATCTGATTTGTGTTAAGTGTTATCCCTGTAGCACTGAGTTGATGTTCGCTGTGTTGAAAGGGGCAGGTGCCTTGCTGCGTGTGGCAGTGGGACTTTGGTTGTGCAGCAGAAGTTCTGTGCTGTGTTTTGACTGCTCAGCTCTGACTTGTTGCTGTTCCTCTTGCTTTTAACACACTGCTTGTGGTGCAGCTTTCCAAAGCAGACGGATCAAAGCACAGTCAAATGCTCCTTGCACCTTCCTGCTGCTACCCTCTGCTCTGTGATGGGCTGTTGTGGTGTGTTAATGGCCTGCTTAGATCCAGAGAAGTCCTGTTGCTGGACAGAAGCCACAAACAGGCTGCCTTTGTGCTTTGTTTGTGTGGAGGAAAGTTCTGTCACGTGCCAAGTTTGAAGAAATCTGGTGTTTGTTTTTCATGGGAAATCCCCATCTGTGACCTGACAAAACAGTTTTCTGCTGTGTGACCTCTGACACTGTCAAGTCTTAGGGGTTGTGTGAGTGGGGCTTGGAGGTGGCCTCTCTAAATCCTCCATGGCAAGTTCATCCAGGAACACCAAGTGAGGTCCGTTTGCTGTCTGTTTGATAGACAACTGCTGTGGCCATGTTTTCTCCTGTGTACTGATTTCCCGTTGGGTCAGACTGACTTTGTTGGCTTTGGGTGATGGAAATCCACCACATGAATGCCTTTGGGAAAGCAGACAAAGCCTGAGCGTGTTGTGGTGGACATCTCTGAAGATGTAGATGTCCAAGTATGAATTCTATTGTGATGTTAGCAGTTGCTGTGTGGCCCTGGTGATGCAAGCACTGCTTCCCTCTTGCTGTAGGGGTTTGGTTGCATCATGTGTCAAGAGAAGAATTGAAATGAAAAGACTTCTGAAACTGATAGCACAGAGCATATATGATCTGATGTGGTATTCACAGGCCCATCTGTTGTGTCAAACAGAAGACAGTGTAGTAAGGTCAAAAGGTGAAGTCGGATAGGAAGCTCATTTGCTTGGGGAAACAAATGATGTGCTTTTGCAAGCTGACTTATTAATAAGTCACAGAATGGGAAGGAACCTTTAATGGTCATCGATTCCAGTCCCCTAAAATGAACTGAGATAGCTGCAACTAGAGCAGGTTGTTCAGGGGCCTGTCCAACCTGACCTGGAATATTGTCAGGGGAATATTCTTCCACCTCTGTGGGCAACCTAGGATAGTGTCACACCACCTTCAGTATAAGTAATTATTTTCCTTCCATCTAGTCTTGGCAACTAGTCTAGTATTGAAAGGCCCCAAGAAGGTCTGCCTGGAGCTTTCTCTTCTCCAGACTAAACAACCCCAGCTCTCTGCCTGTTATGACAGGGGAGTTCCAGCCCTTTATACATCTTCGTGTTCTGCTGTAGATGCATTCCAACATGTTTGTCTCTCCTGTGCTGAAGACCCCAGAGCTGGGCCCAGCACTGTAGGTGGGATCTGATCAGCTTGGAACAGAGGATCAGAATCCCCTCCCTTGACCTGCTGGCCAAGCAGCTCTGGAGGCAGCCCAGGGCACGGTTGGCTTCTGGCCTGTGAGTGCACATTGCCAGCTCCTGTCCTGCTTTTCATGCACCAGCACCCTCAAGTTCTCCATCTCTTAACCCCTAATCTAGATTGGTACTGGGATTGCCGTGACCTAGGTGCAGGACCTTCTGCTTGGCCTTGTTGAATACCAGGAAGCTCCCACAATCCCGCTTCTCCTGCCTGTCCAGGATTGGAGTGAAGAATGAGGGATCCCTTTTATCTCTGCTTTCTGTTAAGATGTTTGCAGAGGGGAAGATGGAATCTTCAATACTGTAGAAGTTGCCTGTTTATTTGCGTTTGCTTACCCATATACATGGACTTGAAAATCTACCACAGTTCCAAGACTGCTGTAAGAATATGCAGAAATTCAGAGGATTCTGTAAACCATGAACATGAGGGAGCAACCAGATCACAGGATATTAGGAGTTGGAAGGGACCTCTGGAGAGCTTTGGGTCCAGCCTCCCAGAGGAGGACCACATAATCTAGCACAGGATGCACAGGAATGCATCCAGATGGGTCTTGAGTCTCCAGAGGAGACTCTACAACCTCTCTGGGGAGCCTGTTTCAGTGCTCTGTCACCCATACAGTCAAGATGCTGATTTTTATTTTTCACTGCTATGTATTTCAAGTGTCCAGCTGCAATTTTTTGGTGTGTAAACTGGCAGTGCTGAGTTGTGTGTGCTAGCAGGTGGCTGTTTTTAGGGAAGAACAGTACCTGCTTTAACGGGATACAAAATACTTGTGGTGTCTGAGATGGTTTTCTTTGTTTTGCAAGTCCTTCAGAGGTCTGATAGCTCAGCTGGAAAAAGTCTGAAGGATGAATTTGGTGGACAGCAGCCCCTACTTGGTGAATCTGAGAGCTGGCTTTTTTGTTTTCAGCAAGATACTGAATGAGGTTACCCTGTGGAAGGTTAAATGATTAAGCTTGTGAAATGAGTCTAATATGAAAAACTGTAGCAACTTGAACTTTTTTTATTTTTGAGGGGCTTGTTTGTAGCTGTGGTAGGTTGTTTTGCTGATATTGTTTCTTCCCTCCTCCCCGCTTCCTTTTAATCCTTTAAATATTACCATGGATTACTTAGATGAATTAAGAAGACTGTGGCCAGAAGGTTGAGGGAGGTTCTCCTCCCCCTCTGCCCTAGGCCACACTGGAGTGTTTGATCCAGTTGTGGGCTTCCCAAGGCAAGAGAGACAGGGAACTACTGGTGAGAGTCCAGCAGAGGCTACAGAGACCTGGTGCTGTTTTAGTCTGGAGGAAAGACTCAGGGAATCTTCTCAGTGCTTATCAATAGCTAAAGGGCAGGGGGTGAGAGGATGAGGCCAGACACTTTTCCATTGGGAAGCAACAGGACAAGGTGCAGTGGTCACAACCTGGAACCCAGGAGGTTCCATCTGAACATGAGGAGAAGCTTCTTCTATGTGAGTGTGCCAGGGCCCTGGACCAGGCTGTCTGGAGAGGTTCCGAACTTGCCTGGACATTACAATCCTGAGCAACCTGATGTGGGTGACTGTTTTGTCAGAGTTGGACGGGATGATCCCCAGAGGTCTCTTCCAGTGCCTACCACACTCTGATTCCCTCTTTCTGGTCTCTATCCAGGTGCAGGGTGCAAGACCTGTTTCCATTGTGGATAAGGAGCGGTGGCAAAAGTTGGCCTGTTGCATCTGTTAAATGCTTTTGCAGAGACCTTTGCAGGCCAGGGTAGTGTGCTTGGTGACCACGGCTCTGGTGCCCAAGCTGCTGTATGCTGTCCTTCTGCCCTGTCTACATTTCTACTAGCTAGGAAAATACATTGGCAGTGCTTCTAGAGAAACGGGCTTGTGGCTGAACAGAACTTGTCCTGAGCTTTATCACATGTTAATAAAGAACTGCAGTTTTCTTTACTCCTTACTGGTACACAGTTTGTGACCCACAGCACTCAGATGCATTTCCTTGTGTGTGGTGGTTTTGTTTTTAATTCCACATTGCTTTTAAGGACTTTAAGTCAGCATTTGATCTGTAGATATGAATTCTGTTTTGACCTAGTGTGAGTTGTAACCTCTGATACCTGCTCTTCAGGATGCTGGAACTTCTAGTGACCTGAAAGTTGCTTTAAACTCATCTTGGGAATCTGTGAGAGAGAAATGGAGATTTAAAAAGTTGGTTCTAATGTGGAGATAGAGTTTGGGAAGGATGAGATGGAACATCAATCCACTTTAATTGCTTCAGGAAACCAGCAGATAACAGAATCTGCCTTTACACCAGTTGTAATAATCCAGTTATTTGCCTGCTGTTTTAGAAACTGATTTCCAAGTTGTAACTTGCTGCTGGGAACTGTTCCTGCTGAGTACTTCAACCTCTTAAAGGCCTCAAATTTTGACACTCCTGCTGCTTTGTATGTGTAAGTTGTACTGGTTTTGGCTGCAGCAGAGTGAGTTTATTTGCCAACCTTGTAGCTGATTGATGGGATTGGCAATGCCATACTCTTGTGTTAAGGTGCAGTTAACTTTAGTAATAGTACAGCTTCTTTTAAAAGAAGATACTTGAGAGGACTGGCTCTGAGAATTGTCAAATCATGGGATAACTAGTGGGAAGGGACCTTTTAAAGGTCATCTAGTCCAATCCCTCTGCAGTCAGCAGGGATGTCTTCAATGACAGCAGGTTGCTCAGAGTCCTGTCCAACCTGACTTGGAATGTTGCCAGGGATAGGGCATCTGTATTCTCTCTGGGCAGCTTGGGCCAGGGTCTCACCTCCTCAGTGTAAACAATTTGTTCATTTCTATCTAGTTTGAATCTCCTCTCAAGCCATCACTCCTTGTCCTGTCAGAACAGACCCTGCTAAAGAGTCTGTCCCTAACTTTCTTCTTAGCACCTCTCAATGCCAAAAGGCCTCAGGAAGGTCTCCTTGGAGCCTTCTCTTCTTCAGGCTGAACAACTCCATCTCTCTCTGCCTGTCCTTACAGCAGAGGTGTTCCTGTTCTCCGACCGTTTTTGTGACCTGCTCTAGACTCACTCCAACAGGTCCATGTCTCTCCTGTGCTGAAGACCTCAGAGCTGCACCCAGCACTGCAGGTGGGGTCTGAGCAGAGGAGCAGACCTCACTTTGACCTGCTGGCTATTCTGCTGGGCATGCAACCCAGAAGATGGTTGACTTTGTGCTGTGAGTGCACATTGCTGGCTCATGTCCAGCTTTTCATCCACCATCCATACTCTCTTGGCATGAAGGTAATTGAGTCTCTGTCCCAAAGCATCAATGCACATGGTAAGATCCCGGAGCGTTACTTCCCTCCTGCAAAACAGGGTGGAGGCAGATGTGTGAGCACCCAGCTTGCAAGCACAAGGTGGAAGAGGAACCAGAGAGCAGCAGTGCCATGTGGGAAATCCTTGGCAGCTGCGGTGTGTTGCAGCCCTGCCGGGGAATGCCTCTTATGGCATGCTGCAAGGTGGAGGTTTGGGCAACTGTTCACCTTGTTCTGTGTTCCTGCAGAGAAACTCATTGTTGCTGAAGGATCTCAGACACACTGACTTCCTATTTTTAAGTAAAACAGTAAATGAAGTGGAGGTATTAATACAGAGCTGAGATTTGCTTCTGGTTTCTCATTAGCTTTGTTTTAGCACAGAAGGGTTTAAAGTTATCAATACAGTCGTCTTTGTGCTAGGTCATCCCTGGAGCTGCAAGAGCATTGAAATGACTTCCCTGAAAATGTTGTGCTCTGCTTTCAGATGAGAAATGTAGATGTGTAAGTGTCTTGCACTGTTCCTGTGAGGCTTTTCCAAGCAGGAGTGCTTGTGAACGACAACCAGTTGTATTTCCCTGTTGGAGTCTTTGAAGCATCCACAGGAGGTGGTTTGAATGAACCTGACCATTTGTGTAGTCACCAGCACGTTGTCTGGTGTCCTCAAGAAATGCATGAATGATCTCTGACTAAAATGTAGTTGGATTCTGGGTATCATGAAAACTTTTACTCTGAAAGGAGGGGAATTCAGATAGGTTGCGCTTAAACCCTGTACTGCACAGCTTGTGGTGTTGTTCTCCGAGTGCTGTTGGCCTTGACAAGTAAGGTGGAGGAGTGAAATCATGTTGTGGAGGGCAGTTGGTGATACTGGTGCTATGTGATCCAATCTTGTAACAGAGTCATGCTGGATTGACCTCCAGACCTGAACTTTGCTGTTGCCTGCCATATGCTGAATATGCTGTGGACTGAAAGATGCTTCTCTGGCTTAATCCAAAGAGAATCATGGAATTGTTTAGGCTCCAAAAGACCTTTAAGACTATCGAGTCCAATTGTTGACCTAATGCTACCAAGTTTACTGCCAAACCTCAGCACATCTCCATGGTTTTTCAGTCCCTCCAGGGATGGGGACTTAAGCACTGCCCTGGGCAGTCTGTTATAGTGCTTGACAGTCATGAAAAAACTGTTCCTCACATGCAATCTAAATCTCCCCTGGCATGATTTGAGGCTGTTTCCTCTTGTCCTGTTGCGTCTTCCCTGGGAGAAGAAACCAACTCCCACCTTATTCCAGGCTCCTTTCAGGGAGTTATATAGAGTATGAAGGCTTTCTCTGAGGCTTCTTTTCTCTAGGCTAAACAACCCCAATTCCCTCAGCTGCTTCTCACAAGGCTTGTGCTCTAGACCCTTTACCGCCTTCGTTGCCTTTCTCAGGGCATGCTTCAGCACCTCCATGTTCTTTATTTGGAGTGGGGGCCCAAACTGCACCCAGGGTTTGGGGTGTGGCCTCACCAGTGCCGAGCGCAGGGGGGACGATCTCTGTCCTGATGCTGCTGGCTGTACTATTGCTGTTCCAAGACGGGATGCTGTTGCCCTTCTTGGCCACCTGAGCACACTGCTGGCTCATCTTCAGCTGACTGTTGACCAGCACCCTCAGGTCCTTTTCAGCTGGGCCATATCCAGCCACTCTTCCCTAGGCTTGGAGTGTCTTTTGGGGTGGTTGTGACCCAAGTGCAGGACCTAGCGCTTGGCCTTACTGAGCTTCATCCCATTGAACCAGCTTGTTCAACTCCCTCTTTAGAGCCTCTCAACCCTCCAGCACATCCACACTCCCATCCAACTTGGTGTCATCTGCAAATTTACTGAGGGTGCCCTCGATCCCCTCATCCAGATCATTGATAAAGATATTGATATAGCCTCCTGAGATGCTAGATAGTTACTCATAAGATCCATCAAGATCTGCTGTGCCCCATGTGGATTGGCATTGAAGTATTTAACTCAGCTTTAGGCCCCTAGAACAGGTTCCTGCTCTCCTGTGTAAACAGGAGATCTTCCTGGTGTGCTGAAGGAACTGACCAATGTTATTCCAAGCTGATTCTTCATTGGTCATTAAGGGTTGTGTTGCCTGGGGAAAGCTTGTGAGCAGAAGAGAGAAAATGTCACACCCTGAAAAGGATGAGGAGAAGAATGTGGGGATCTAGGTCTGGTCATACTTATTTGAGTACTTCTGGAACAATACTCCAGGAGGGTTATTTTCTTGTGTGTGTGTAGAAGAATGGTTTTCTGGGGACAGCTAGTGTGGCTTTACTGACTTGAGGCTGTTTAACCTGGAGAAGAGCAGACTGAGAGGGGATCTTTTCAGTGCTGATCAACAGCTAAAGGGAGAGCAGCAAGATGATGGGACTAGACAAGGGACAGTGGGCACAAACTGGAACCCAGGAGGTTCCATCTGAACAGGAGGAGGAGCTTTTCCTGTGAGTGATGCCAGAGCACTGCAGCAGGCTGTCCAAGAGAGGTTGTGGAGTTCTCTCTGGAGAGATTTAAACCTACCTGGATGCAATCCTGAGCAACCT
This sequence comes from Semnornis frantzii, assembly GCA_013399775.1. Classification (NCBI taxonomy): domain Eukaryota; kingdom Metazoa; phylum Chordata; class Aves; order Piciformes; family Ramphastidae; genus Semnornis; species Semnornis frantzii. The sequence goes on along the minus strand of VWYK01006776.1, from coordinate 13,188 downwards.
GTTCTGGGTGACCCTACTTTATCAAAGGGTTGATCTCTAGACACCCACCATGCTGGGATCCTCTATGTTCATAGCTAATCAAACCTGGGAGTTTCTGAATGAGGAAGACAACACCACCTGTGCTAACAGTTTGCTGCTACCCCTGCTGTACTTTTTTTGAACTATATTTAAATCTCCACTCTGTTTCAAAGTGTCCTCACCAGTGCTGAGATGGAGAATTTGGTGAAAAGACTTTCTACTGTTTGCCTTCTCAACCAGGGGCAGCATGGATGAAAAGAAATGCAAAGCCCTGGCTGCAGTGTTTAAAAGCAAACAAAAATCTGCATGTGGTTCAGCAACCTTTGCCTCGCATGGCTGGCTCTCCCAGGAGTGGCTTTTGGGGTAAGGTAGACATGCCTGAGCACTGACTGCAGGGCAGGCACTGAGGCTTTCTGCCAGCTTGCCAACACTTCACTCTCTCTTATAGTAATGAGAGACATTTACTTTTCAAGGTCTGTCCAACTGTGTTCAAATGAGGTTGTGGAGAGCAGTAGGGGCTTCTTTGAGAGATTTCTCTTCAGAAGAGATCAGTTGGATCTCAGCTTTGTCATCAACTTCAAGGGAAGGTCTGTAATGTGAGTTCTCACTTCAGGTCAGTAGGCAATGAATTTCCCATGGTGTCTCCTCTTCAGTGTTCTGCCTAATGTGGAAACTGAAATGGGAGAGAATCCTTTATTCCAGCAAGGCTACAAATGTAAAAGTTTTACTGCAGGAAAACAGGTTGAAGATCCTGTGTTGGGTCTAATTATTGAAGGACACATTTTGCAGATGAAAGTAGCGTACTGATAAAGTACTATACTGATAGTATGATTGATATGTATTTAAAATGCTATTAGTTATTAGATAATTATAGACCAAATTGGAGTTTTATATAGGATTTCCCTCGTGGTTGGTAATAAATATTGACTAGATGCTTATTCTGGTGACTTCACGTAAGCTGACGCATTTAATCAACTTGAAATATTATTAGTATAATGATGTCATGGCTAAAGACACTTTTTTCTTGTAGATTTTGTCAATACCTGTTCAGCAGGAATGTTCTGTGGTGGTGCTGCTGCTGAAAGGCTTGCTATCTCATCTCTGGAAACCAGAAGTGTGAATCAAGTTCACCTTCTCACATCATCATCATGTGAACTTGCTGACTCCTTGCACCGTAGCACAAATAGGTCTAATATGCAGGGTAAAAACAGCTGCAGTGGTTTGGGCTCCTAGTGTGCTCCCAGTGTTTCAAAACCATCCTGCAAATGTGAGTGCAAATGTTGGATAGTCATCTTGTGTTCAGTCCTTACTGCATCCGAGAGAACCATTAAGGTTGGAAAAGACCTCTGAGGTCATTGAGTCCAACCATTAACTCAGCACTTGCTGGGTCACCACTGAATGTCCTTCACCACATCTACATGGCTTTTAACTGTGTCCAGGGATGGCAATGCCACCACTGCCCTAGAACAGGCTGCCCAGGCCTTACCAACCCTTTTGGGGAAGAAATTGTTCTTCATGTCCAACTTAAACCTCTCCAGGCTCAACTTGAGGCTACTTACTTTTATCCTGTCACTTGTTCCCTGGGATGAGTGACTGACCCCACCTTGGTCCAATGTCCTTTCAGGGAGTTGTAGAGAGGAGGAAGGTTTCCCTTGAGCCTCCTTTTCTCCAGGCTAAACAGCCTGGGTTCCCTCAGGTCTTCCTCACAAGACTTGTGCTCTAGACCCTTCTTTGGTGGGTTTGTTCCCCTCCTTTGTACGCAGAGGTGGTAAAACCTGAAAGTATTCTAAGTAGGGTTAGGAAATCCATAAAAACACATCATGACACTGGATGGTTTTGTTGTACCACGTGCTGTCATGAATGTCTGCTTCTTGCTTTCCTTTTGGGATTCTTTGTACCTTAATAAAGAGAGGGCAGGATCCCTGTCTGGCACCCCCAGCAGGTGCAGTTACCTCCTTCCTGCAGTCTCCTGTGTGGTATTTTCAAGTCAGAGGCTGGTTTATGAACTACTTGAGCTGTTGCCAGATAGGGAGGTGCTTGTCAGCACTGACCTCTTTCTAGTGCAACATGAATGTGTGAAGCTGCCTTTTTTTTTTTCCCTTTCAATTAAAAAAAGTGTATTTTTAGCTCAGATTAGATCCCTGATCTTGTTTACCACTTGGACAGCACGCAAGGTTTTGCAGTGTGGAGGAAGGGAATTGTGCCAAAGGCACAGGACCATGTTCCAGCATCGGTGTGGACACTCCAGCTTGCAGGAATTTGCTGTTTCGTTTAATAGGACATTTAATTGTTTGAGACAGGTGTGGTTTCTTGTCAGTGAGTTAAGCATAGGCACAAAATCACAGAGTTGTTTAGGGTGAAGAATACTTTGTGAGATCATAGGCCAGCTGTTAACATGACCAAGTCAGCTGCTGAGCCATGTCCCTCACCACTACATCTGAACTGCTTTTAAACCCCCTCCAGGGATGGTGATTCCTCAATGTCCTGGACAGCCTGTTGCAGGGCTTGACAACCCTTTGGGGGAAGAAATTGTTCCTCGTGCATGGCCTAAACCTCCTCTGGCACAACTTGAGGCTACTTCCTTTTGTCCTGTTGTTTGCTCCTTGGGAGAAGAGATCAACTGCCCTGGCTTTATCCTCCTTTTAGGGAGTTAGAGAGCAGGATGGTCTCCCCTGAGCCTTTTTCTCCTTCAGGACCCCAGCACTTTCAACTGCTTCTCATATGATTTATTGTCAGTAGTTATGTTGATTTTTAGTGTGCTCATGCTTTCATATGCAAATATTGGAGACTCCTCCTTATAGACCTGCTGTAAGCCTACTCGAGTCCAGCAGAAGTTGACTTTGGTTTAGCTCTTTGTCTCATGCAGGATGTCTGCGTAAGAAATGTTTTATTTCTGAGACTTCCTTGTTGGATTGCTACACACAGGGCTGGGACTCGGACCTGCGGTGTTTACCCTCCAGTAGCATTGATATTTATTTTCTTCTTGGGAAGTGGTGACCTGCACCAGACCTGTGTCTCTTTGCTGTGTGTCCTTGCTCTCCTTTCACTGAGTGCAGGCACTACTGCTTTTATCTCCACAAATATTTATTGGGACCTTAACACCATTTAGAGATGAAAGAAATGTGTATGTGCAAAGGTGATGCTTTGTAGAGTTCCACATCTCTGGCTCCCACACACAGAGGAAAAGTTGAGGACAAAATCATAGAATCGTAGAGTGGCTCAGATTGGAAGGGACTTTAGAGATCATCTACTCCAACCTCCCTGCATGGCTGCTCAAGGACTCATTCAACCTGGCCTTGAACACCCCCAGGAAGGAGGTATCCACAACCTCCCTGGGCAACCTATTCCAGAGTCTCATCACCCTTGTACTGAAGAATTTCTTCCTCAGATCCAGTCTAGACCCACTCTCCCTCAGGTTAAAACCCTTCCACCGTGTCCTGTTGCTAGACACCCTTGTGATATGTCCCCTCCAGCCTTCCTGTAGGATCCCTTAAGCTATTGGAAGGCTGAGAGTAGTTCAAGTTTTGCTTAACGATTGTCTTGTCAATAATTATGACCTCCTTGTGTTACTTTTGCATTGCTACTGTATGAGTCTTCAGACCCTGAGAGATGATAAAGTTTTGTGTGGGTTTTTTTTGTGGAAAAGGCCCCCACTGATAAGCCTTTTGCCCCTCATCACCAAGGAGCTACAAGGATTGGGGAACTTGAATACCTCCCCTATAAATACATACTGGGAGAACTGGGGCTGTTTAGTCTTGAGAAGAGAAGGCTGAGAAGGGATCTTAACATCTATAAACTTGTGAGGGGTGAGTGTCAGGCTGAAGGTGCCAGTCTCTGTGACAGGACAGAGAACAATGGGTATGAGCTGGAACACAGGAGGTTCCACCTTAGTGTGACAGAAAACTTCTTGGTGAGGCTGCCCAGAGGGCTTGTGGAGTCTCCTTCTCTGGAGACTTTCAAAACCTGCCTGGATGTGTTCCTCTGTGACCTGCCCTAGGTGATCCTGCTTTGGTAGAGGGGTTGGACTAGGTGATCTCTAGAGATGCCTTCTAACCTCTGGCATTCTGCAATCTCATAAGCACATTACTGCAGAAGGTGTGTTGCACATTAGCACCACTGAGGTGGGGGCTTTTCTACTTTGCTTTTTGTTCACAATTTAGGGGTGTAGGCTCCAAGTTCAGAATCCCAGCATGATGGTGTTTGGAAGGGACCTCTGAGGATCATCCGGTCCATCCTCCCTGCTAGAGCAGGGTCACCCACAGCAGGTTGCCCAGGGTCACAACGTCCAGGTGGGTTGGGATCTCTCCAGAGGAGACTCCACAAACTCTAAGGGCACTGTGTTCCAGTGCTCTGTCACCCCCTTACAGGAAAGAAATGTTCAGGTAGAACCTCCTGGGTTCCACTTTGTGCCTGTTGTCCATTGTCTTGTTGCTGGGCACCACTGGAAAGAGTCTGGCCCCTTCCCTCAGCTCCTTAGATATTGATCAGCTTTGATTGCTCTTCTTCAGGCTAAACAGCCCCAGGACCCTCAGCATTTTCATCATCTTTGAGTTTAGTAAGGATGGTCACTTCTGGGTTTTCCCCACAAGAATGTGTTGCAGACACCAGACTTCTCCTGGTCTTTGAGCTTGATATAATCCCATTGATCTTATTTCAGATTCTTTTGTTCTTCACTTAAAGCTGATTTTACCAAGTTTCTGAAGGGGAATTCTGGAAGTTGATGGGAGCACAGGATATCCTACAAAATGGTGATGTCTTTGGGTTGGACAAGTGTTTTCAGCAATCCAGAAATGGTTTGATGCAGCACTTCAGTTTCCTCTTGGCCATAATCTCAAAAAGGAACAATCAGAAACACAGACAATTTCAGTTCCTGTCTCTGCTGAGTAGCAGAGTATAACTTTTAGCCTGTGTCCTTCTTCCACCTCATCTCTCTTGTGATGTGTCTTAGAAATAAGTAGTGGGCCTCCCTGGAGCTGCTGTGTCCTCCAAGTTGATGCTGCACTGTGTGTTATGCCGTTGCCTAACTAGGTCCTTGAGGTGAAACATGCCTCTTGGATCTCACTTCTTCATGCTACTCTTCAAAGGCACTTAAAGATGATGTGACATGCTTCAGTCTTAAATACTGCATGAAATGACAACATGTGCTGGCATTTAATGGCAAATGGTTTCTAATAATATGGAGTTGTCCATTCCTTCTTGACCTCATTTCTGGTTAAAACCTTGAATAGCATTTGGTTAATTGGATGAGTAGAAAAGATATTGCAATCTAGGTCAAGTCTTTCAGTCCTCTTCTCTTTACTGCTGTAGTGGAGTGGTGTTTTGCATGCTGCCTCTGCCCAGCACACTGCTCTGGAGTGACTGAGAAGGAATTCCAGACACACTTGAGTGTGTGTTGTGTGGTGTGTTTTTTCTTTTTTCTTTTTTTTTTGTAGCTGACCCACTTCTCTCTAAAAGGTTTGATTGCATAAAGATTATTTCTTTCTGAAGGAGTCTGTAATGAAATTTGCAGATATTGCTGGCTTCCGCAGCTGGAATTATCCTCCTAGAAAGGGAATATCCGGGAGGTAAGAGGCTGGTGTTAGAGATCACAGAATCTCAGGGGCCGCAAGGGACCTTGAAAGATCATCCAGTTCAACACC
>VWYK01006772.1:63880-112896 GCA_013399775.1 Semnornis frantzii | reverse complement strand
CAGAGAGCAACCAGAGCCTGGGCTGCAGCAAGAGCAGTGTGGGCAGCAGGGCCAGGGAGAGGATTCTGCCCCTCTGCACCCTCTGCTGAGACCCCACCTAGAGCACAGTGCCCAGTTCTGGAGCCCCTGGGACAGGAAGGGTCTGGAAGTGCTGGAAGGTGTCCAGAGCAGAGCCATGAGGATGAGCAGAGGGCTGGAGCTGCTCTGCTGTGAGGAGAGACGGAGGCAGTTGGGGCTGTGCAGTCTGGAGAGGAGAAGGCTCCCAGGAGACCTTCTTGTGGCCTTTCAGTATCTGAAGGGGGCTACAAGAAAGCTGGGGAGGGACTTTTTAGCGTGTCAGGTAGTCATGGGACTGGGGGGAATGGAACAAAGCTGGAAATGGGGAGATTCAGACTAGATGTTAGGAAGAAATTCTTCAACATGAGGGTTGTGAGAGCCTGGAAGGGGTTGCCCAGGGAGGTGGTGGAAGCCTCATCCCTGGAGGTTTTTAAGGCCAGGATGGATGAGGCTGTGCACACTGATCTAGTGTGAGGTGTCCCTGCCCATGGCAGGAGGTTGGCATTGGATGATCCTTGTGGTCCCTTCCAGCCCTGACTGATTCTGTGATCTTGCCTGGCACTGAGGTCAGGCTGACAGGCCTGGAATTTCCTGGGTCCTCCTTCTGACCCTTGTGGATGGGCACCACACTGGGGAAGCAGCAGCTGCTGTCAGCAAGAGGCCCAGCTGAGCTCCCCCAGTGCCAGCCTGCCGTGGGGCACAGTGCACCGGACGGGGCTGTCCGCGCAGTGCCGGCACCAGGCAGGCTCTGCCAGCAGCGCTCCTCCGGGTGGGCAGACAGAGCCTGGGGCTGCCAGCTGCTTGCTGGGCAGAGCTGGCTGGGTAAGGGGAGGGCAGGGATGTGGCAGGAATGAGCAGCTCACCCAGCTGCAGTCACTGCCTTCTGCTGGCAGGGTGATTTTGCCTCTTCACCGACCTGAGCGTGGAAGGGAGGGATCCGAACTGCTCTGCTTAGAGCTTACCTCCCTGCTTCTCAAACCTGCTGAGCTGAGGCCTCCCTACCAGAAATTCCTAGGGAGGGCAGTTCCAGCAGGCTTTTTGTCTGTGCACTGACCCCTTCCAAGCAGCCTGGCAGAGCATTTAGCTTAACTGTTACTGTACCTCCAGGACCTGCACCTTAGACAGCTGCTGTCCTGCCAGAACCAAAGTCTCACTTGGCAGTTGTCCTCCTCTTTGCTTCTCGTTCTGTAGCCTGCATTAAAACCTGGCGTCCTCCCTCCCCCAAGATTGCTGTCTCATGCCTCCCTCTGTCCCTGGCCGTCAGCTGACTGCAGAAGCAGTGGGGACTATTGGCTAGCAGGCAGTGCTGTCCTGGGGCTGATGTGTGACCTCCCTTCCCAGCTTTTCACCCTGCAGGAGGGGAAGAGAAAAACCTGCTGCAAAGGACTGTCTAAATTCAGGTCCCATGTCTGAAAGCATGCTCAGACACACTGGCTGAAGCAGGGTAAGGCTGCCTCTGAGGTGGGCCAGGCTAAATGAGGCTGCAGCTCTGGACAGTCCTTGTGAGCCTGGGTGAGAAGCAAACGGTGCCAGCCCTCTACAGCAGCTGCACTGTTGTACTACTGGAGCCCTGGGGGCTGCTCACCCAGAGCTGCTGCCCCGAGTGACTGCTCGCTGTGGTCTGGTCCTTTTGGCTTAAAGCTGGGCTTTGTCCTCTCTGCCACTCAGAACACTCCTCCAGGACCCTTCTGAGGGTGCTGCGTCAATCCTTCCAAGCCAGGCCTTATTTAAATCAAGGACTAAGGCCGAGTTTCAGGGAAAACACTGCCTGAAGCTGAGGAATGTATGCTCTGCAGCTCTGCAGCTGACTCGGTGGAAAATGCCTCTTTGCTTTAGCACCAAATTAAGATTTCAGAGATTGAAAAAGTGTTGGAGGAAGTTCTCAGATTCTGCAATTTGAGGAGGTGTCTGCAGCCTGGGAGCCATGAGTTGCTGTACTGCTGAGGCAGGAAGAAGCTGGGCTCTTCTGGTGCTTTCTGACCTGTGTGGTGCTGGCATCCCCAGTGCTTTGGAGAGCTGAGAGATGCCTGCTGGAGTACTTACTGCATCAGGTTTGCCTTTCTGCTGGAAGGAGTGCCTGGAGCACCTTTCTAGGGGTGTTGGATCCTCCTTGGGCACATCTGTGCTCCATAAATGCTGGGTAGTGTCACATCCAGTGTCTTGAACATCTCTGAATCTCATCCCAGTGTGTTCGTGTGAGGAACCAGAGGTCTCTCCCTGCCCTGAGCATGCTGTGGGATCAGACAGAACCTGCACTGGGAACACAAGGGACAGGAGAGATTGTGTGTGGAGCTGGGGTTGTGAAACTTGCTCTGAGCATTGTGCAATATTGGGATGTTTTTGCTTGGAAATAGGTTCTTGTGGCTCTGGCTGGTGTCTGCTTCCTGAAATCCTAGTGCAGTGTCAGTGGAGACTGCAGGGAGTGAAATACTCTGGGCAGGAAGGAGCTGAGGGGCCAGGGAGTGTGATGTGACAGGCAAGAAGCTGTTAGGCATCAGCAAAGATCCCCACGGAGGAGAAGGAGCAATTCAGTGTCCTTTCCAAGGGAGATGGGTCTCACCTGTGCCCAAACTTTGCCCTGGAGGTCTCTGTTCCCAGGTCTCTTTCTATGCTCTTTCTGCCTGTGTGGGATTTCCTGCAGGACTTGTGGCTGGCTGGGAGGTCAGGCCTGGGCATTCCTCCTTCCTGCAGAGCTGGGCCTGCAGACCTGCAGTCTGCACCCCAAAGACTGGCTCAGGAACAGTTCTACTGTCAGCTCTGCACCCCTTGGCTGCCACTAACACTGCTATGCAGTTTGCCCCTTCTCTGGCCTCCATCCTGAGCAGAAAGGCTTTGAAGGCGGTGGGCAGGAGTGGTTGAAGGTGGAGGCAGAGGCTGACCTGTGGCAGGCAGCACAGCCCTGTTGGAGGCTGTTACTCAAACGGTGGGGTGCAGTTCTAAGCAGCACTTGTTTGCTGGCTGAACAAACAAAGCCACAGCTTCTGGTGTGGAAGTGGCTGCTGCTGAACCCTCTTTGTTCACAAGTGGACAAAAGCTTACTGGTCCCTTCTCTGCTGCCTGCTTCCTCCCAGAGAAGAAGACTGGTGACTGCTTCTGCCCTGGGCACTTGTCACTGGCAAACAGCTGCTCAGATGCCACAGGAGGGCTTTTTGCAGCAGTGGTGGCTGGCAAACTGCTTGTTCTGCTTCCTCTTCTGAGCTCCAGCCCTTGCCTAAGCCACCAGCAGCCGGCAGCATGGGGAATGGGTCTGGAGGCAGCTCTGTCTGTGCTGGCACACAGCTGGAGCTGAAGCAGCAGGCAGTACTTAGTGCTCCTCCCTGCTCCTGGCCCTACCAGCTCAGCAAGAGCTGAGTCCCTGCTGCTCAAGACAGACTGGGCAGCCCCGGGGGCACACACACCTTGCTTCTCCCCCCCCCCAGGGGCACACACACCTTGCTTCTCCTCCCCCCAGGGGCACACACACCTTGCTTCTCCCCCCAGGGGCACACATACCTTGCCTCCCCCGGGCATCTGACTCTGGGCTGAGCTTGCCCCTCAGCTTATCTGGGATAAGCTTTGCTTGCTGCCTCCACTCAGACCTGACATATCCAGGCAGGGGCTAAGGCTGAGCCAGATCTGAGGGGTGGGCTGCAGAGCTCGAGGGCTCTCAGCTGCCGTGGGGGTGACTTTCTGGGGCACTCCATGTGGGTAAGTCAGCGATTGAGAGGGTGCCTGTGCCGGGAGGGGCTGGCTCTGGCATCCCAGCCCATGTCCTTGTACTGCATTCCCTGCAGACCCAGTAAAGCAGAGCGGGGCTGAGGTCACAGCTGTCATTTGTAGCTACCTGGGTGAAAAGCACTGCTCTGCCTTTGCCCCGCGGCGCTAATGATTAACACATCAATTAGGTGTGAGAAGAAACAAAATGTGTACAGCTAAGATAAAGCAGGCTGTGCCTGGAATAATCAGGTCCTGTGGTGTTTGTTTTACAAACAAGGCAGTGTGTGCACTGCCCTGTGCAGGCTGGCACTGCTTGGAGGCAGGGAGGGCTTCATCCTGGTCTGCGCTCTGTGGGGCTGCTTCAGATGGGAGGGGCTGCTCAGCCTGCAGCCCCTGTTTGCAGAGCATCCTCTGCACCTGCAGCAGGACTGATGTGTGGGCTGGGGAGAGGGAAGCAAAGTGCTGGCACATTTGTTTGGGTACTTCTGTCAGTGTGTCAGTGCTGGTGTTCAGTTGCCATGTCCACGGTGAGAAGAGTGGCACAGGGTATCTCTGGCCTAGGGAGAGGCCTGGCTGGCACCACTTCATCTACCCTTCCTTTGGGCTGGTTGTACCCTGTGCAGGCTGGTAGCTGTGAGCAGCTGACCACTCTTCCCTGCTCCGCTCTCAGCCCGCCCTGTTGAAGCCCCACGCCCAGCTGGCTGGTGAGGAAAGCTTTTCAGCACTGCTGCTGTGTGGCTGCGTTTAAAGCTGCTCTGGCAGCTTGTCTGCTGACAGCTACAGAGCTACAGGCGGTGAGGCATCGGTGAGGCTTCAAAGAAAGCAACCAGGAAAGTCCAACTGTGAGGCAGAGGTTGTCACTTAGAGCCTGGCAGCTGCCAGTGGTGGTGGTGCTTCCTCCCAGGCTGCACACCCCTGGCACTACCTTCTGAGACTCTCTGGGAGAGGAACTCCGCAGCAGCAGGCAGTGCCTTCTCTTACAGTGTCCCAGGTGGTCTCCTTTGGGGCTCTTCTTGTACTTGGAAGGCGAATGGGTTTGGTACCACATCCCCCTGCATGGGGAAGAGCACAGGTGCTGCTGGAGAGTTTCTGCAGAAAGGTTCCTGTGCCATGATGTGTGCCTGGCTGACGTGGCCCCAGTTCTCAGCAGAAGGCTGTAAAAGGCTCTGGTGTCTTTTCAGTGCTTTTGCACTGTTTGTAACAAAAAGGCTCCCCCAAACCCATAGTGAGTCCCAGGATGCTCTCTACGTGGTTGCTGTCCCTTGTGCCCCTTCTCCTGTCCCAGCCCTGCATGGTTAGTGGGGTTAGCCCCACTAGGACAGGTAGGTTAGCCTACCTGTCAGCCCACACAGTGCAGACCTTCGCAGCAGGAGCTGCTGGCAGCAGCGTGGCACAGGCAGCTGAAGATGCTGGCTGGCAGCTGAGGAGTGCTGCTGCTGTGCCTGCCTGTGCCACGTTTGGGAGAACCTTGGTGTTTAATATTGCAGCAAGGGTTTCATAACAGCACTTTGTGCATGCCTGGAACAGGCTTCGTCAGGATGTCCTCCACACTTGGCTGTAGCTTAAAGCTTCTGATGGATTCATAAATACTTGAGGCAAACTCTTCTCGTGTGCCTGCAGCTGTGGACAACTGACTGTGAGCTGCAGCAGCCATTCCTGCTCTGCTGCTGACAAACCAGCAAAGTCCTTTAGTGGTTCACGTGCTGCCATGGAGGACTTGTCAATGGTAGCTGTCATCTGACAGCCTGAGTCTCCTGCACGCTCAGCTGCTGCTCTGTGGTGGCTCAGCTCTGAGCTCCCAGAAGACATCATTGCAGTAACTCCAGCACTACAAGGCAGTGGGTTTGAGCTCTTGCCTGAGTGGTGCCTGAGGCCACCTTCAGTCAGGCTGAGGATGGCCTTGCCTGGGGTGGCTGCAGCTAGTAAATGGCCTCCAGCCTGTGGTTTGCATTGCAGGGACAAGGTCTCCCCAGGTCAGCAGATGCCTGCTGGAGGCTGGCCAGAGCAGCTGGCACACCAGGTCTGCTGCTCTGGACACACCAGGTCTGCCACACTTAACACAAAGTGCTCAGAGGATACCTGTCTCAGGCCAGATGTGCACAGCTCAATAACCCAGCCTGTTTGTGGCTGCTCCAGAAGGGGAGCTGCAGGTGTGTGAGGTACCCCCAAAGCAGTGTAATCTTGGTCTGCAGATTTGGGAGTGCCACATGGTGTGGAGCTTTTTGTGGGGCAGGGAAGGGTGTTGGGTTACACTCAGGCAGAAACTGCAGGGACTTAGTTCTGGTTGTGGTATCTGTTCTTGCTGGTGACTTCCAGAGGTTAGAGCTGCCCTGCTGCCCACAAGCCACCAGGAACTGGTGCTTCCCCAACATACTGCCAGTCCCCTTCTGCTGTGCAGACCTCCTGGGGCCCTGTGGCCCTTGGGTTTGGGTCTGGCAGTGCTCTGGCAGCAGCAATACAGCTCTCCAAGGATCCTGAGCAGGAGAGCTCCAAGGGCAGCTGCTCAGAAACCAGACCTGCATCAGGGCTCCAGCACAGGGCACTGCTTGGGAAGCTTCCTGAGCAGTCTCTGCTGTTGGCTCTGAAGGATGGAAGGAGGTGGCAGGAATCCTTTCACACATGGGCACAGGCAGCCCAACAGCTGCACAGCACCATCTGATGCAGGACTCTTGGAGCATTTGGGCTCTGCTTGGCCTTGCTGTGACAGGACCTTCTCAGGGGACACAGCAGCACCAGAGATGAGTACCTGGTTCAGAGGGTCCTGGGTCCACCCAGGGAGAAAAGCCCCAGGGTGTTTCCTAGCCTGAAACACCAGTGGCTGTGGCAGCCCCTGGGTGCTGCACTGCTGCCCAGCCCTGCCCAGCTGCTCTCCTCCTAAGCAGCTGGGCACTGTGCCTGGGTGTGGCACCGAGCCTGGCTTCTCACAGCTGGGTCTGCCTGGCCAGGCACAAGGGCAGCTCCCTGCTGCAGGGGAGGACCCAGCTCGGCAAGGGATGGGAACTGATCGAGGTCAGGGGGCCCAGCTGCTCCCAGCCGTGCTGGGCAGGGATGGAAAACAAGTGTAGACAGCTCTGCCTTGCCAGCTCCTCCCCGGGCAGCAGATCACAGCCCCTTCTTCCCCTCTGCCAAGCAGGAGGTGGCCACACCAGGCACCAGCCAGCCACAGGCCAGCGGCCAGCACCGCACCGAGGCATGGGAGCAGGTGGCTTTGGGCATCTCCCCGGGCAGGGCAGAGCTGATCTCATGCGTGAGCGCTCAAACCATCACGACCCTTCATGCTCTGGAAGGTGAAGCCTTTGCAAGTCTGGCACTCAAAGCTCTCTGTGGAGGTTTGGGGCTGTGAGCAGGCAGGAAGGAAGGGCCTGACCCAGTGCCCTCTGCCTTGGGATGGATTCCCCCTTTGGAGGGGTCTGAGGGCTGCCCTTTCAGAGGGGTGAAATGGGCTCCCTTGGAGCTGCTGGGCTCGCAAGTCATTGACCTTGGCCTTCACTCCTTGCTGGTGTGGCAGGGCTGCAGACCCTGGGCACAGGCTGTGGGAGAGGAGGTGGTTGCAGCACTGCCCTGGTCTGTGCCCGGGGAACAGATTTCCATCAGGTCCTACCTGCTCTGGCTGGGCAGGGGCAGGCAGGGCCAGCAGCTCCTGGGGGAGGAGCGCACGTGGACCCCCTCCTGCTCCAGCACAGGCTGGCACAGCACTGCAATGTGCTGCCACCTCCTTCTGGGGCCGTCTGAAGAAGGGATGCGCTTCCACCCTGCCATTCCTGGAGCAAGGGCACCACACACTGTGAGAGCTCACAGGCTGCAGAGCCCTGAGGGGACGGTGCAGTTTGTAGAGCCTTGTGGCCCCTCTGGAGGTGCTGCCTCCTCTCCGAGCTGTTCCCCTAGGCAAGAGGGAGGCTGCCTGAGGCTAGGGTGCAGGCTGTACCCGAGGGAGCTCTGGGCAGGTCCTCTCTCTGCCCCACCCTGATCATGACAGGATTTTGGGCTCAGCTAAGCTGGAGCACATCATCCTCCACACAGGCTCCTGAGAGCCAAGATGCAGTGAAAGAGGGGGGGTTGTTTTCTGATCACAAAGCAAGCTTGTGGGGGGACCAGGCTGGTGGCACAAGCTGTCCCCTGCCCAGGCTGCTGCCTGTCAGTGCCGGGATTCAGCCACTCCCCACACAGACCACAAGACACAGACCAAAGAGAGCTATAAGGAAGGGAGGTTGTGTGCCTGCCTGCAGTCTGATCCATCCCTGACATGGCTTCCTTGGGGAGGAGGCAGAGATGCATGGTGGGGCTGGAGCAGTGTAGGGAGTAGCTGCTTTGTTAAAGCAAACTGGCTTAGCTGTGCCAGCCTAAACAGACAGCAAGTAGGCACACTGCAGCTCATAGCTACAGAACTTGGCGTCCCCTGGAAACCTCTGCCCTGGATGCCTACCCAGGAGGTGCCTCTGCTGCCAGTGCCCCAGACAGACCTGGCAGCAGGTGAGTTCTGTTCATCTTCACTGTGCTAAAGCTGTGGGTTCTGACTGTGGATGGAAGTGGCCCCACAGCAACCACCCCTCCTGCTTGTGTCCCAGGCCAGCTGACACTGGAGCCTCTGGCCAGGGCTGCTTCAGTGGCCGTCGGCCTCAGCCATGGGGCTGCAAGAGAGGGAGCCTGTGCAGGTGATGCAGCCCAGCTCTGCCTCCTGTTCCTGCTCCTCACAGCGCCCAGGTGGCTCTGTCACTGAGTGTGCTGCTCAGCCAGAGCTCGCTCCTGCTGTTTCTGTGGGGCCTGAGCAGAGAAAGCTTTTCCTGCCTGCTGCAGCCTGGATCAGCTTTCTCCAGCCTAGAGGGGCGGGAGGGACACTGCTCTGCCGCTGGCCTTGGCTCCTCCCTTGGCTCCTCCCGGCACTGGTCTGTCCTCACCTCCCCGCAGCAGCTGAATCTCATCTTCAGACCACCTCCTGGCCCCAGGCCCTGACCTCTGTTCTGCTGTACAGGGCAAGGTCTTTGCTTTCTGCACGATGATGCTGGGCACATCTGCAACGCAGCTGGTGCCTGTGAGAGCATGTTTAGGAAAGGGCAGCAAGGGCCAGGCAGAGGAAAGAACAAAGAGGTGAGACAGAAGAGTTGGAGGAGGAGGAGGTGCTCTGGGTGTTCACTGCAACCTGTGGAGGAGCTTGGGGCAGGTGAAGCCCATGAAGAGGAGCTGTGCTGGAGAAGGTCACCCTGGCAGGGACCCCGCATGGGCGCCTAGTGGCTGTGCTGTGTTGGAGCCCAGGCCAGCCCCCAGCAGCAGCTGGTCTGGCCCATGGCAGCTGCTCCCTCTGGCCTCAGCACTGCTGACAGCCTCGAGCCACCTTCTCCATCACCAGGTGCCCGACGATGCCACCAGCTGTGCCTGGCACAGACTGCTGCAGGGAGAGCTGGGCTCTGCCAAAGCCGCGGGAAAGTGACCCAGCTGCCTCCCTGCCCGCATGCACGGGCACAGCTCCCCTCTCCTGGGCTGCTGGGCCTCTGCACCATGCCCCTGTGCTGCCAGAGGGAGGGCGAGGAGGAGGCAGGAGGGAAGGTGATGATTTACTGTGTCTCAAGGCTGAGTCTCTTCCTGCTTGCAAGCTATGTGGTGCATTCAGCCCGGCCCTGGCTGACTTTCGTGCCCGTGCCAAGATGTTAGTGCAACCTAGACTGGGATGTGCAGAGAAGGACTTCCCCAGGCCCCATCCCACCCGAGGGATGCCGCAGTGCTGGGAGAGCGGCGGCTCCTCGCGGGTTGCCGCTGCCCCCATGAAATCGTGGCTGAGGGGCTCAGGATCCAGCACGGAGCTCAGCACTTCCTCTCCGGCGAGCGCCTGCACCAGCAAGCGGGGAGCAGGCGCAGGGCACAGCGGGCACCGGCGGGCAGCGCTGGCCGCTGCGGGACTGACCGAGCTCTCCTTGTGCCCGCAGTGTACGTGGTGGAGGAGCGGCGGAGGGACGACACGGGCGAGAGCGCCTGCCTGACTGCCTGCTGGACCGCGCTGTGCTGCTGCTGCCTCTGGGACATGCTGACCTGAGCGCGCCGCGGACTCCCCACTCCCTCCCCACTTCTGTTACTGCAATCAGCGCTCCGCTTTGCACAGCCCAGCGTCCTGCTCCGTCCTAGCGCCTGGTGGGTTGGGGGGTGCACTTCTGCATTTTAGTAAAGGACGAAAAGCCCTTTTTACTATTTCTAAGACTTTTGTTGTAACTTTGAAGAATGTGCCGACGGCGTCTCTCAGCCGACGGTATTCTGATGAAATGTGTATTTATCAGTTGATATTTTTCTTGGCCCTAGAGATGAAGACGTCCGCAATAATTAAAGCAAAGAGTTGATTTTCCTCGCTAGGTCCCGGCTGCCTCAATGAATCTGTCCCGCAGGGGGCGCTGCCCCCTCGCCGTCTGTCGGCCTCCCGCCTGCGCCGCCCAGCGCAGCTGCATGCCTCGGCCCCCGGCTGGGGCTGGCCTGGGTGGGGAATTGGTGCTGCTGTCACCGGCAACTGGGAGCTCTGCTGCAACTACCTGCCGAAAGAGCGCAGCGAAACAGGCTGGTGGATGTGTTGGTTTCCATGCCGAGACCGGGGGCCTCTCCAGCTGCCCCGGGATGGCGGAGAGCTGGGGGCAGCAGGTGCTGAGCTGCTGCCGGTGTGCAGCTGCAGCTCCTGGGCAAGGACTAGTCCTGCGCAAGGGCTTTGAGCAGTGATCCCTGAGCCCCCGGCTGCAGTGTGCAGGCTTGTGGGGTGCAGAAACTAATGGCTAAGAGGAAGCAAGGCCATAGGTGAACTGAGTGCTGAGGATCAATAGCTGAAGAGGGGTAAAAACCTTTCTCTGCAGAGAAGTGGAGAACCCTGCTGCTGCTCTCCTTGCCTGCAGAACAAACCTGAGCCTGCCCTGCCCGGGCCTGCACCGTTGCCCCTGGACAAAACCAGGGTTAACAGGCAGGGCCAGAATCCCCTTGGTGTGCCCACCCTGGCACCTTTGATGGGTGCTGCTAAGCACGGCAGACACACCAGCTTGTGGTTGATTATGCAGTAAAGACCCTCAGCACACACACACAGAGGAGGGGTGGGGTGCCCAGGAGGAGCTATCAGGAGGGGTACCCAAGTGGTCCCAGCCACACCATTCCCAGCTCCGTCAACTCCTGCAGGCACCATGGTGGCCAGAAACCCAAACGAAGGACACATGAGGAAGAGCCTCCCTGTCAAGGCTTTTCCCAGGGCTATCCCCATAGAGCCTCAGCATTGTATCCAGGCTATCCCCATCCTCTTGTGTGACCCAGAGCTGCACTCCAGATGTCCTTTCAGAATGAGGGGTTGATGCCTGGAGGTGGTACAGTATGCAAGGAAAAGTTCTTTGGGTAAGACAGGACTTGCTGTGGGGTGCACTGTGGAGGCCCCTGCAGGGGTGCTTCGGGGAGTAACAACTCTGGGAGGGGAGGAAAGGGCTGGCTGGGTGTAACCGAGCAGCGGGACTCACAAGCAGAAAGGGGCGGGGGTTGGAAGAGATCAAGGCCAAGCTCTCTGCTAAAGCAGCCCAGCACCTGCTCAGCATAGCCTGGCTGATCTTACTGAACACCTGCTAACAGGACACCTGTGTGTACAGGGTGCAAGTGCATGGGGTGAGCAGCCCCCAGCCCCCTGCCTCCATGGGGCAGCCATTGCAGCCAGGCCAGGTGTGAGCACCAGCAGAAGAAGCCACACCAGCCAGTGGGCAGGTACCATGGCCTGGGAGGCTGGGGGCAGTGGGTGGAGAAGGATCAGCCCAGAGTGTGGCAGCACCTGAGTGTCCACGGGGTGAGCAGCAGTGTGACAGCACCCAGGTGTCCATGGGGTGAGCAGCAGTGTGACAGAACCCAGGTGTCCATGGGGTGAGCACATGGGGGCCAGCACTGGGACTGCAAAGGCCTGCTCCGAGATCCTGAAGGGTGCTGGCAGGAGCACCGAAGCCAGGCATAAAGGAGGGCAGGGGAGGCTGTACTGGTGCACTGTAGGCATGAAGCATAGGGTGGCACTGCCCCTCCACGACCTTGCTGTTGCACTGCGGTTCTGCCAGGCCCGTGTGGAGGAGGGAACCAGGGCCTATCACTGCCGAGCCAGAATAAATGACCACCCATGAGGGGCCTGTCTGTGACAGCTGGCCCAGCCTGGCCCTGCCCTTCCAGCCTCCCTCCTTCAGGAGCCCCACTTTCAGGAGCTCCACTCCAGCAGAACACAGTGAGCCTGCCCTGGTGCCCAGTGCTGCACAGCCTCTGGAGCCCAAGGGCTGTGGCTGCTGTGCAGCAGGCATCCTGAGCGTGCCCCCTCCATCAGACCCCCACCGGGAGAGCAGCTGCTGCTAGACACCAAGGAGGCAGACTGAGATGAGCTTGGGCTTCTCAGCAGGGTTTTATTGAAGCTGCTCCAGAACAGGGCTCGCCCAGCAGGCTGCGGACAGCATCGGGAGGCAAAGCTGCCCAGAGCCACCCAGAGGAGAGGGAGGGGGGAGGTGTGGGAGAACTGCACAGCTACTGCGCCCTGCGGGCCATCAGCATCTCCCGGATGTTGTCTTCTGCTTCCTTCACGCTCCGCTCCAGGTACGACTTCTTCTGCTGCAGGGCAGAGAACGCAGAGGAGAGTTAAGATCCACCCTGACACTGTCAGCAGGTTGAGAGCAGAGTTGTGAGCAGCCTGCTGAGGCCACACACAACCACAGGTGTCTCGTAGTGAGGCCAGAGTTGTTTCTAGAGACACTCTGCATGCACTCACACTTGGCTTGAGCAGGGTTTACTGCTCCTTGGAGCTGCTGAGGCTGCTGCAGCAGCAGAGCTGCAAACAGCAGGACACAGTAACTGTGGTAAGGGAGCAAAAGAAAATCAGATTCTGCAGCACCTGGGAAGGAATGAAAATGCTGAGGCCTCCGAAAGCCACAACAGCAAATCCAGCGGTGTCCTGGTCCAGCTGGGCCAATTCTCTAACCTAAGACCCTCCTTTCTAGTGGCAATTTCCTGGCATCTTTTCCTTCAGCACTTTCACTGAGGTTGGGCTTGGCAGGGGAGCAGCCCAAGGCAGGAGCCCAGCAGGCAGCATTTTTTCCTGCTAGCCCTGGGTGCTCCGAGGCGACTGGAAAAAGTCAGGGCTTGGCTCTTGGCTCTTGCTCTGTTCCCAGCCAGCAGACACCACAGCACCACTGAGCAGACAGCAGAGGCATTGCTGGCACACAGCAGCCAGCAGCAGCACTGCAAACGCTTCCTGTACGTGCTGGGGGGACCCTTGGGGAAGCTTCCCAGAGCTGGGTTTGTGGAGGACCATGGGAAGACCCTTGGGGGCTTGCTGTCCTCACAAGGTCTTCTCAGCCAGGCCTGGCTGGGGCACAGTGCTGTCACTGCCTCCCAGGGGCTACAGCCAGGCAGTGGGCACCTTCCTGCAGGCCTGGGGCATTCAGCATGGCTCCGGCCAAGCTACAGACCAGCAGACCCTGCTGAGATAAGTAAGTTAAAGGAGTACAGGCCTCATCCCAGGGCATCCTGCTGGTAGACTCCACTGAGGGCCTCTCCAGCACAGGCAGAGGAGCACAATATGCCCTGAATGACCTCCAAAGCCCACCAAGGTCAGCCCAAGGTGGACAGCACAGGTCCCTGGCACTGATCCACCATGCAGGGGCTGAGGAAGGGATGAAAAATCTGCTCCGGGAAGCTCCCACAGCTGCCAGCAGGCTGAAACAGCACAGCACCCATGGGTGCAGGCTGCAGCAAAAGCATGCACTGGTCTCCAGCGAGCAGCCATGGGGCAAGCTGTGTGTGAGCTAGAGGACACAACCACTGCCAGTTGGCAATAGGCAAGGTGAGGCTCCTCTGCCATCTTCCCCTTACCCAGGACACACAGCACATGGGACAGCCCTGCTGCCATCAGTCCCCCTCCATCCCCTCCCAGGGCACCTGCAGCAACACTTCTGTGTGCCCAGCTGAGGTACCCATGCCATGAGGACATGCCTTCCAGCCCCGTGCCTCCAAACTAGAGGCCTTTTATCTCAACTGTGAAGGCTACGAGCGCCAGCCAGGGCTGTGGGCAGGGCAAAGGGCTCCTTGTTGCTCTGCCAGAGTCCCCAGGCACGCTCACAAGAGCTGCTGTTCAGGAAGGCATAGGCAGAGGAGGCACCATGGGGACTCCTGCTGCCAGCTGCTCACCGACGCACATGCAGGGCCCCTGCCACCATC
This sequence comes from Semnornis frantzii, assembly GCA_013399775.1. Lineage (NCBI taxonomy): Eukaryota > Metazoa > Chordata > Aves > Piciformes > Ramphastidae > Semnornis > Semnornis frantzii. The sequence continues at coordinate 98,964 of VWYK01006772.1, read as the reverse complement.
ATGCTGCTCTGGCACTGCCCAGAGAGGCATGGAGGCAGCTCACAGCTGGGGAACTGAGCCTGGAAGCTGTGGGGGCAGACAAGTCTCAGAATCTTGCATGAGACTGAGCTCCATCTCACCCTGCTGCCTGGAGGAGACTGGCACCTGGAGAGCTGACTTCATTCATCACTAAAACATTTTTTAATGCAGTTAAGTTTGACCACAAAACAGTTCTGGTTTTCTGTCCTCTCCACTCCGCCCCGGGAAGCAGCAGAGACCTTTCCAGAGAGCAGCTCTCAGCAGGCAGGGTGGCCTGGCAGTGACCTGGGAAAAGCCAGGCACAGGGAAGCCTCCCCAGCAGCCAGAAGCTGGCAGGCTGCACCAACACCTCTGCTCTCCTAAGGCAGTGGAACGTCAAACCCTCCCTGGTGGGAAGCTGTGCTGCTGATCATTTGGGGCCAGCTTCCCCAAGGATAAGGGACCCTGAGCACCAGGATGGCCTGACCCAGAGCAGGAGCACTCATGGCTCCCCTGGCCCATGCAGGTTGAGGCTGCCCATTCCCACATGGCTGTGCTCTGCCCTGCCCCAGGGAGCAGGGGTGCTGGAGCTCACAGCAAGGGGAAACAGTTTAGTGCTGTGCTGCAGCCTGGCATCATCTGCAGTGCCAGGCAGGGGAGGGCCCAGGCAGGTTTATGTCCCTCACTCTCTCTCCTCAGTCATGAAGATCCAGGCTGCTCCTGGAACTTTTGCTCTTTCCTCTGAAAAGCAGCCTCACGGTGGCTCTCCCCTGGGGCTCGAGCAGCATCCCTTGAGCCCTGCAGCTGGGGGGCTGCAAACTTGCTGAGCTCTGCCGCAGGCTGGCAGCAGGCAGGGCCAGAGCCATCACTGCAGCTGGCTCCTGCTCTGACTCAGCCCAGTCCAAGGGGGAGTGAGGAGCAGCCAGTGGCTGCATTTTCCAAGCTGCAGGACAGGAGTGAGATGTTCCTCCCACAGCAGCTGGGGCCTGGCTCCTGCTTTGGTAATCACAGGAGACGGAGCAGCAGCTTGTGTGCAAACCTTTCCTGCCCACCATTACTGGGGTCTAGACAGGAAACTGCATCTCTGCCCAATGTGCTGTCCCAGGGAGCTGTGCCATGAGCAAGCTGCTGACACAAGTGCTGCCCAGTCAAACCAGCTCCCGGAGGCCAGGGACAAGCTGACAGCATAGCTCTGAGGTCATCCTGGAGGCTGTTCCAGTCCAGCCAGCTCTGCCAGGCTGGTGGTATCTGTGGGACAAACACTTCACAGCCTCCCAACCCCCACCTCTAAGCCTCCCTGAACTCCAGTCTTCATCATCCTTGCTGTTGACTTGCAGCCCTCCTTAACCTCTGCCTCTGTGTTTGGGCCAGTCCATGGTTGCAAGGCTCCAGCTCATCCCCAGGCAGCTGCCTGTCTTCCTCCAAAGGTCTGCTCCTTGCTCCAGCTCTTCATTCTCAGTTGCCTGTGCTAAGACAAGTGCAGCTAGCAGCAAATGTCCAGTGAAAGCCAGAAGTGCACTGCTGGGTTTGGTGTCTCACGAACGCTTTGTTGCTCTCTGCAGCCTCTGCTGTCACCTCCACACCAGTAACTCCAGTACTGACCACTCAGGAGCCCAGCAGGCCATGGCAGCACACTGGCCCTACATGGCAGGTCACTAACTTGAGAGGCTGCACAACCTACGAGCTGCAAATTCAGAGCTCCTACCCATTTCCCACACCAGCGGTGCCATGGACCAGTGCCAGCCACCTCCTCACCAGCTCCTGCAGGCCACTGGCCAGACAAGGCAGGTGCCCAAACCAGCACCCAAACCAGCACCAAGAAAGGAGACTGGCTCTGGGAAGGTGAAGGGTTGAAGGTGGCACTCAGGTCTGTGGTGGAAGATCCAAATTATACGTAGAATACGCATCCAAGACATGTCTTAAACGCCTGCCTGAATACCCACCTTGCTCCCTCCCTTTCTGGGAGGAAGAAGCAGGAGAGCAGACAAAGCCTTGGTGCCTCTTGGTCTGCCACACAGCCGCCAGGTTTGGCCTTGTTTTGCATCCTGCTTTGGCTCTGGCAAACACAGGTCAGGATGCTGGGCACCTGCCTCTCCCTTTTCTGGTGAAATGACTTGGGGTCAGTTCCAGGGGAGTTTTCACCTGTTGCTGTTGGTCAGACACTCATCGAAGCGCTCTGAACCCAGCCAGCCAGTTTGCTCCTGCTGGCTTTGCTCTGTGTGCTCCCTGTTTGCCTAGCTGGGCACTTCCCCCCCAGGCACGGCTGACCTGACCCTGCCTGCCTGCCTGCCTGAGCCAAGGGGCTGAAGCCGCTTGCCCGGCGCTGGGGTACAGCTGCCAGCCTGAGCTCAGCCCGGCCCCAGGCCATTTTACTCTGGCCCAGTCCAGGTGCCGACCTAGTGACACCGAGCCCTGCCGGCCCCACTCCAGTCCCAGGGCAGACTCCTTGGCTCTGCACAGCACCCAGTGGACTGCTCCAGCCCCTGCACCTGGACTCTGCTTCACCCAGGGGCTGCCTGCTCCGGTGCCCTCCTGAGAGCCACGGAGGGTCGGCCTCGTGTCCATGGATCTCCTCACACAGCCTGCTCCATCGGAGCTAGCCAAGCAGCAACCCCCCCACCATCACGGTGCCTGGGACTGTATTTTTCCTTGCTTATGCTTCTGCACTTACTTCTGGATTACAGATACTGAGGCTCTGAGCAGTGAGTGAAGTCCCTCTCTGTTCTGAAGCTGGTGACAGCTCCTGTCCAACCTCTAAGTAGCAGCTGGTGCTGCAGGACCCTCCAGCTCCTTCAATTTTCTAAGCCTTTCCTAAACCCATGTAACTCATCTGATTATTACACACACACTCTGCAAAGGCTGCATGGCAGAACCTGTCTGTGTCCCCTAAATGAGTTTGGGCAAATTTTCTGTATATATTTAATAAAAGATTTAATAATTTCCTATCAGCCTCATTACAATTCACTTCTAACCCAGATTCAACCCCTCCTTAACAAGCTCCCACCCAGGCCCAAGCTCACAGCCCACAAACGAGGGCCCTGCTCTGCAGTGAGCCCGGGCAGAGCCTCACTCAGCAGTGAGCCCAGGCAGTGCCAGGAGGTGCTGCTGTCTCCCCAGAAGCTACACAGAGTGCAGCAAGGCCATGAAGGAGGCAAGGCAGAGCCAGCCCTGAGCTCGGGCTGCAGCCAGGGGCTGATTCCTGAGGCACCTGCTGAAGCCTTCTGAGCGTTGCTGGCATTTGAAGCAGCAGCCTCAGTGCTCGCTTGGCCGGAGCAGGCAGCATGTTCCTGCCAGCCTGCAGGCCTCAGTAACACCTCTCACGCAGCAGGCACAGTACCTCCCACCTGGGGCTGCATGGTAGGGGTGAGATGGGCAGCTCCAGGTCGCTGAGGTACGTGGCAAGGCAGCAGGAGCTGCAGATCTCCAGATGGGCAGCACAGGGGGCAGGCATTCTGCCATCGAGCCAGCTGCATCCCTTAGGCAGCCTGTGTGGATGTCCCAGGGCCCCTGCAGAGGACAGAGGGTGGCTCTGCAGCCAGGAGCCCCACGGCAAGAGCCATATGGTGTGGCAGGGAGGGCACCACCAGTGCCAGTCCTGCCCACAAGGACAGCAGGGCAAATGAGGACCCCAGCAAGGAGGGTGGGTTGTGATGCCCACTGCCAACACGCTGTGCTGGGCAGCACTGGCTGCCTCTTTGCTGTGCCTGCACTGGAGGCAGGAACTCTTGGAAGTGCCACCTTGACTGGCCTCAGCCAAAGGCTACTGAGGGCAGCACCCACAAAGCACCCTGCACTGCCCAGGCTTCCCACAGACATGCACAGGAGAGCGAGCCTGTGCCCTGGCAGCGATGTCCAGCGGCATACCCCCGTGGGCCCTGCCAGAGGCAGCCCTTGCTCCCCGAGCAGCCCTGCGTTGCTTGCTTCTGGCAGTGCCTGCAGAAATCCGAGCTGAATGCAAACACAGTGAGGGCTCACACCCAGCCAGGAGGAGCTGTGGTTAACAGAGGTGGCCCCTGGCCCTTTGACACGGTGGGAAGTCATCTCCTGCTCCAGCCTCCCACCTCTCTTCCCATTGCATCATGCAGGCAGCGGGGCCAGAGCTGGCTGCAGAGCCACAATGACGCACCTGAGCTCACATTGCCGGCAGATTACAGAGCCAGGATCTACAGATTCCACAGCAACCAAAACCATTCATCAGCTCCTCTGGATGAGCTTTCCACCATCAAAGCAACACATTTCCCCCAGCACTGTGATTCAGATGCCTCTGCCTTCAGAGAGAGCTGGTCAGTGGCTGGCCAGAGCCCTGTGTCTGGAGCTGGTAGTTCAACAGCAGCTCCTCTGCTGTCAGCCGGAAGCCATCCAGCAGCCACCAGCTGTCCTCACTGCAGGACACCTCCTGCTCACTGCTGAACCTCCTCTTTAAGTAGCACTTCTCATTCGACCTTTATTCTTTTGCTCTTCAAATTCTGCTCCTCCCTCTTCACCTCGGCAAAAGAAAAGGAGCTTCAGGCCCTGCCCTGCAAACGCAAGCATGCTTAGACTCAGCACCAACGCTTCCCGGGACCACTGAGAAGCTGCAGCTGGAATGAGCCTTCTCAGGGCAGAATCTTATGTTTTCTACAGACGTGCTCTGCCTCCACCTGGTGAGGACGGAACGAGCAGGCAGGTTCCCCCCCAGAGAACATTTTCCTCCCCAGGGCTTGCTGCACGCCCAGCCAGCAGCTGCTGAGCGCTGGCACCCCACTGCCCAGCGTTGGCACCCCACTGCTGCACTGGGCATCCTCAAGGAACGCTGCAGGCTTCAGGCATGCTACAGTGACTCGAGCAGGAGCCCTGAGACAGCTCATCTGGTGACAGCAGCTCTGTGAACTTGCCAGCTGAGTTTCTGCAGCCCTCAAAGCTAAGCCAGGACATTTTTGGCATTCCTCGAGGGCTCTGTGCCACACTCCTTAGGAAAGCAATCAGCAGATCCGAGACAGGGCTGGGAGCACAGCCATGGTGGAGGAAGGGTCCTCTCCCAGAACAAAGCAAACAGCATGTGGTGGGTAGGCAGCATGGGCAGCAGCAGTATGGACTGCCCTTGCTCTCATAGGCAGCCCTGCTGCGAGGGTGGTTGGAGGTGCCCACGCTTCCAAGCCATTGCCACACGCAGCGCAGGCAAGACAAACATTCTGGTCAGCGAGGGCTGCTGGCTGCTGCTGGGGCTGCTGGCTGCTGCTGTGCCTGGCACATGCTCTCTGGTTAAGAGGATTTCACTTGGAACCCATACGTGGGAAGGAGGCACACCTGCCAAACAGCACCCAGCTGCTGCTGCCCGGGGTGAAGCTGAGCTAGTGGGCACCAGTGACGGGGTGGGGTGGGTCTGCAGGCAGCCCTACGCCCTGGTGAGTCCACCCAGCACTGGTCCTCAGCCAGTACAGCACTATGGCATATGTACACACTGGGAATTGCCACACTACAGCAACCACCAAATATTTAGATACACTTCAAGCCCTTCCAAGCAGAGTTGCTGCTCCCAGGAAGTTGCCCAGGGTTTGCTCAAGAGTGAGTGACCTGCACTAGGAAGGGAGCCCAGGGAGCCGCTGCTGACAGCTGCTGACAGCAGCACCATGAGGCCATTTACCTTCGAGAAGTGGTGACTCACACTGCTGGGTTTCCCCTTGGCCATTCTTTCCACAGAGAAATGGGGACCCTCAGTTGCTTCAAAACCATCTGGATCAGAGTGCAGAAGAGAGGACATCAGGCACCCAAGTGCTCTTGTGTACTGGTTTGGGCTGGGGCAGTTCATTTGCTTCACAGCAGCTGGTATGGGGCTGTGGTTTGGATCTGGGCTGGAAATAGTGCTGGTAACACAGGGATGTTCTGCTTCCAGCTGAGCAGAGCTTACACAGCATCGAGAACTTCCCTGCTCCACACCAGCACGCAGGCTGGGGGTGCACACACATCTAGCCCGGGACACAGCTGGGACAGCTGACCGCAGCTGGCCAAAGGGACGCTCCAGAGCACAGGACATGATGCTCATCAGGTAAAGCTGAAGAAAGGAGAAAGGGGAGGTGGACTTATTTGGACTGATGGTGTTTGCCTTCTCCAGTCCCTGTTAGAGGTGCTGAAGCCTTGCTCTCCAGAAGATGCTGGCATCTGCCTGCCCGTGGGCAATGCTGAATGAGTTCCTTGTTTGGCTCTGCCTGTCCACGCAGCTTTTGCTTTCCCCATCTGACTCTCCCTACCCCAACACTGGAGTGTTCTTTCACCCTTCTGATTCTCTCCCCCACCCCACCAGGAAAAGTGAGTGTGTAGCTTAGCTGCCAGCTGGGGGTAGCTCATGACAACTTGCCAACTCAGGAGGGTCTTTAGAAGCAGCTGCCTAAAGGTCCTCAACCTTCGGTGTGTATCAGTCCTACCTACAGCACAGCCAGCAGCACTTCCCATCCTCGCCATAGTGCCCTGAGGAGCACACATTGAGGATCACTGGAAAAGCACCTGCTGCTTGCCAAGCCTGCTACTAAGGAAGGCCATCTTCCAGAGAAGGGGCAGGGCAATGGGCAGGGGAAGCTGCCTGCGGAGCAGCCTGTCCCCAGGTGCCCACCCTGCCAAGAACACACTGCCTGTACCTGCTGCTCAGCGCCGGCACAGCCCATCCATAGGGGTGAGGACAGCTGCTCTCTGCAGCTGGGAATGGAACTCCTGCAGCCCAGTCTGGTGGCAGCTACCACAAAAGCAGCCCTTCCAGGAACCCTTCGGTGGATGGCAGCGGAAATGTGTGATCAATGCACACCTTCAGGGACACCTCCTGCTGGCAAGGGTTGCACTGCTTCGGGCCAGGCACTGCGCCCCTGCCAGCCCTGTGGCGGCAGTGCCAGGGCAACCCAGCCAAGTGCCGACACTCCCGGGCTGAGCTGGCTGCAGCCTCTCACCCAGCTGCCTCTTGCAACATGTGGTAAGTTCCCTGGCGTGAGGTTGGGGTTTCTGTGGCCCTGCCGAGCCAGCAGGGCTCAGTGGAACACCTCAGAGCAAGGTGACTTCTGCAGAGTGATTCACAGCTCTCGACCCCGCAGTGCTGGCCAAACGAGGCCACTGCAAAGGGAGAACTGCTGCAAGGCCCCAGTGGCTGGAGCTCAGGGGGGATGCAAACCCCCAGCTAACAGCACTGCCCCTGCTCCAGACGCCCCTGAGCCTGCCGCCTGGCAGAGGAAGCAGGTCAGGGAGGCAGGCAGCAGGCTGGCAGAGCAGCAGGGCAGGGAGGCAGGCAGCCAAGAGCCTCCCCACATACCTGCCAGCAAGGTGTGGCTTTGCAGAGCTGAGTCGGCTGGGGCAGGGCTCCTGCAGGCAGGAGCACGCTCTCCAGATCATCACTTCCTGCTCTCCCAGGCCAGATGGAGATGGGAGCAGGAGAGAGGTTTATCAGGCACAGACAATCCCCTTCCTCAGAGCTGCTGGCACGAAGGGCAGCCAGGGGCAACTGCAGGGGCTGGTGACTAAGGCGAGGACAGCGGCACTGGGCTGTGACTAAACTCTTACTCATGGCAGGAGGAATTCGGAGAGGGACCCTCATCCAGCTCGCTGCTTACTTTGGGGAGCACAAAAGAGAGCTCTGACAATGAATCAGACCCTGGTGTAAAATTACAAAGGCAGACTTATCTACCAATTCCGTGTTAAAATGATTTCAGTGTAATCACAAAAGCAGCCCAATGCTAATCAGAGGAAACAAGAAACCTTTTCAGAGCCAGATGACTAAAGCAGGGCCCTGGATAGGCAAAATCATTGAGACAGGGCAGCAGAAGTGGTTTCCTATTAATGCAGGATGGGGATTTCACTTCCCTCTGAAGTACAAAGGAATGCAAGCACACTATCAAAGTTTGCTTGAAATGTGTTTTCCACTGGATTTAAATAAATAAATAAAATCAGCAAACCGAAAAACTCCCTAAGACAAGTTCTGGGGTATATCTGCTGTGAAGGCCTCTCTCTAACTAGCTTCTGAAGGACTTGAAAGGAAGCAATCAATACCCACATTCAGCATTCTCCTAGAGCTAAAACCCACAATTATGCCCCCCAAAAATATAGGTAGGAACAGTGAAAATAAAGAGTCATCAAATTCCAGTTCTCCGTTCATGAGGTCTTTGCCCTCTCAGCTAGTCTGTCTGCTTACTCTGCAGTCTACAGTGCAGGGAAGACTAACAAAGAATTACTAATTAAGCTGTTGCTTGTACAAAACAGAGTCTGAAAGCTTGGTGCAGTGAAAGATCCAGGCCTGCCAAGGCATCCCCCTGCCACCTGCTGCCCTGAGAACACCTCCTGCCACCCTGAGCCCCATTGGCCACCACCACTCTCCACAACAGTGTCAGGAGATGTTGAAGTTTTTAGAAGCCATCCCAGGTCTAACCCAGTGGGAGACCCTTTCGGAGCTGGGAATCCCCTCTTGGGTGTGATTTCTTCTCTGTGCCTCCAAAATCATCAGGTCTGGTTTTGCAACCAGTGACTTGTGCTCCATTTACCATGGGGCAAGCTCCTTACGCAACTTCCCAAGCAGAAGATATCTGTATTACATCTTTACCTAACATCTCAGAACCAGGGCTTTAGAACAGACACTTCCTTTCCTGTGTTCACTGAAGAGCATTTGTTCCCTTGCAAGGTGCCTCATACAGCCCTTCCTTTGGCTGGGAGAAGAGCTGATGCCCTTTGCAGCATCCAGCACACATTAAGTTGGCTGCAAGAATGCAGTTCTTTTCACAGAATCATAGAATCATAGAATGGTAAGGTTGGAAGGGACCTCAAGGATGATCCAGTTCCAACCCCCTGCCTATGGCAGGGACACCTCCCACTAGTACAGGTCACTCAAGGCCTCCTCCAACCTGGCCTCGCACATCTCCAGGGAGGGAGCAGCCACAACGTCCGTGGGCAACCTGTGCGAGTGTCTCACCACCCTCACTGTAAAGAACTTCCTCCTAACATCTAGTCTAATGCCCATCTAGTCTTTTGCTGTGACAAATGGCATTAAGGCAGTCTGTGAGGTTTTGAACATAAAGAAATGAGTGGAGGCATCCCTGGCAGCCCTGGAAGGCAGCACCACGATCTGTTGTTCATGCTGCCACCAACCGAGTCAGCCCAGGGTACAGAAAGAGCAGCATTAGCTCTGCCCCAGTTCCCCTGTATTTGCCTTAAATTTGCACAGCCCCAGGACAATGCCAGAGGGCTTCTTCATAAAGAATCCTTTTGTCCTGACACTGTTAGCCCTGTGTCCACTACCTCCTTGACCTGCCCAGCATTTTAGTGTTTTAAAGCTGATTTTCCGTCTTGCTCAAAGTTTTTAATTTCAAACCTCAGGCATGAGAATGCAGATCCTCCTCCCTGTCAGACAGCCATACCTCCCAGACAGATAAAGAATAAACGAGCCTCAGCTACTCCCTTCTTCAAAAGAGGCATCCACGGAGGGCAGACCAGTGCTGATAGCTCTGCCCATGCAGGCTGAGCCTGTGGATGCTCCCCAGCTGACAGCAAGATTAGGCAGGCAGCTGGACCACCCATGTCCTCAAAAAGCAAGCTAAGCCTCCAGCTTTGCAGCCTGAAAAGCAGGAGCAAGTCCTCAGGGAAGGTACAGACTCAGGTCTGGATGACAGAAGCCAACACAAGAAGAAAAAAAAGTACTTCCCAGGAACTGATATCACCAAGCCCAAATGTCTGTACCCAGACACCTGCAGCTGCCTCAGATACTCAAAATCATGTTAGTTGAAGGCTACTGCCTGGCCTGGTCCTCATGGGGGTCTGATGAGGCTCTGCAGGTTCCCTTCACACCACTCTCCATGGTTTCTGGAGCCTCCAGAGTTTCCTCCTTGCACAGATTCATGCTAGCCCAGATATTAATCCTGCAGGTTAACCTCACTTCCATATTCCACCTGGCCCCACAGAAGCTGTCAGCATCCTTTGATAGCAAACAGAAGGAGATCAGCAGCTCCAGGAGTGAGCCCTCAGAAGGACTCGCTATCTCTTGAGTGTAGACATTTGCAGATCAGAGAGTCACAGAATGTCAGGGGCTGGAAGGAACCTCCAAAGTTCACCCAGTCCAATCCCCTGCCAGTGCAGGATCTCCTAGACCAGATCACACAGGAACACATCCAGGCAGGTCTGGAATATCTCCAGAGAGGGAGACTCCACATCCCCCTGGGCAGCCTGTTCCAAGGTTCTGTCACCCTCACAGGGAAAAACATCTCCCTCATGTTTCCATGGAACTTCCTATGCCTCAGCTTCTACCATTGCCCCTTGTGCTGGCACTGGGCATCACCCAGCAGAACCTGGCTCCAGCCTCCCGGCACTCACCCTGCACATATTGATAACATTCCTGAGGTCACCTCTCAGGCTCCTCCTCTCCAAGCTCCCAGCCCCAGCTCCCAGCAGAGCTGTTCCATTCCCTTCAGCACCTTTGTGGACTCTCTCCAGCAGTTCTATGTCCCTCTTGAACTGGAGGGCCCAGAACTGGACATAGGACTCCAGAAGTGGCCTCAGCAGGGCAGAGCAGAGGGGCAGGAGAACCTCTCTCAACCTACTAGCCCCAGCCATGGCCAAAGAGTCAATGAAACTGCAGTGTGGGATTCAGGGGCAAGAGCAGGCAGTATCACTACTCTGAATTCCCAAACATCAGGTACAGTAAGGCCAGAGGGGAAGAAGGGAAAATAAATAGGGGAGAAAAAAAAAAAAATCCCCAAAAAAAAAACCAATGAAACAAAAAGCCCAAACAAACATACCCCAAACCAAGCCACCCTCAACACAGCACCTTTCAGAGCAGATGAATTAAGAAAACTAAAATCAGTCTGCTGCCCAGCAAACTTGCACACGGCCCATGGCAGAGGAACTCTGTATGTCTGCAAACAACACAGCCATGGCCCCAGGCTTGGTTCCACAGCAAAAACATCACCAGGAGCACATTAGCCTGCCCCAGGGCAGACCGAACAGGCCGTAAAGCCAACAGGTTGAAAGCAGGCCAGGGACTGGCCTAGCCCATGCAGACAAAGAGGGGGTAGCTCCTGTGCCAGCATCTGCTCCAAAGCATGCCCCTGGTACGTGTGTGCCAGCTGCAGAGCGGAAAGCAGCAGGAGCTGCTGCCAGCCCCAGCACAGAGCTATGCCTGAGGGAGCTGCTCTCCACAGCAGGCAGCGGCATTCCTCCTGGCCCCCTGTTTATTTAGGAAGCCCACTGCACATTCCTGGGCGCTGGCCTGGCCCCAGCCAACCATGGGATGAGCTCCTGCACTGTAAATTTCAGGACGAAATTCGTCTCTTGGGAGCAGCTTCACAATCACTACCTTCTGACAGCAGTTCAGTGCCCTGCAGAGTTCACCACAAAACTCTGGAGATTTGTTTTCAGCTCGTCAAAGCCACCCTCGGAGCTGGCCTCTGTGATGCTGCTTTCAGTGCCAAAGCCAAAGGGCTGTTCAGAGTTGCCTCAGGAGCAGGTCAGGGGCATGTGGCCACACCAAGCAGGTCCACCCCAGCCCTATCTGCTCAGAGGACACCAACTCCCATGCTCAAGCACTTCTGCCTAGCCACACCTTGCCTGCTTACATCTTTGCTCCCCCAGGGTACAAAAATGGCTGTGGCAACCACCAGAGATGCCCTGGTGGCATCTGGAGGAGTGAGGACCACCACTATGTCTCAGGGCTGCAGCAAAGCCACTCTAAAGCTCCTAGAGAAAGATGATAGAAGAAGGAAGCTGCAGCACAAGCCAGTTTGTGCCCAGGCAGCACCAGGGGAGAAGTCTCTTGTGAGCTCTGATGTCTGGTCACCAAGAGGCACTGCCATGCAGGCATTGCTTAACTTGAGCAGCACCTGCAGCACCACCTGAGCCCGTGGAGCTTGTCCACCATGACTGAGAGCAGAGAAAGTCTCTGCTGGACAGGGCCACTGGATGCAGGGCTCACATGAGGAATTCCTCAGCTAGAATTCAAGCACTTTGGTATAGTTTTCCTGCTCAGATTTCCTGCTCCAGGCAAACAAGAGAAGAAAGCAACCAGCAGCAAACTTTCAGTCTCCCATGCACATGTAAAGGACCTGCCTGGGAAACAAGCACACAACCATCCTGTGGTCAGGGTTTAAAACCAAATCCTAGTTCAGTCGGAAGCTGCAGGTTGCTTTTCCCCCTTTCAGGATGCAGCTAAATTCAGTGGCCCAGGGTGGACAGAGCTGCCCAGCAGAGCCTCCTCCTTATTTGTTATTTTTAGCCATTTGGGCCGCCAACGCCTGACAACCAAATGTGCTGAATATAGCAGGGGAGAGCCAGGCTACCAGATAGCATCAGAGAACACACCATGGGAATCATTTCCCCACCCCTGACCAAGAATCAGTTTTCCATGTCTTTGTAACATCACAGAGTTTGTTCTTTTGAAAATGCCTCATTTGCAAACAGAATCCATCCAGCCCCACACAGCCGTGGATAACATTTCCTGCAGCAGAGTATTGTTCCACCACTCACAGATCAGGTTTCCTTAAAAACAAGGGAAGAAAAACATTACTTGGTTTTTCTCCTAATACTGCACAAACATTGCTGAGCTAAAAAGAGTCTGTGCTCATCCCTTCAGAATGCTTTCAAAATAGATTGAACACATACCCCTCTGCCTGTGAAGCACAACAAGAATCTGATAGTATCAGGACTGGAAAAATCCAATCACTGCTGCTGAGCAGCCACCTCCCATGGCACTGCAGGAGCCAGCCTTTAAGATCGCCCAGTCCAACCATTACCTAATGCCACCAAGCCTGATGCTAAACCACGTTCCTCAGCACCACATCTCTGCCTCTCTGAAACCCCTTCAGGGATAGGGATTCAACCTGTGCCTGTGCCAGCATCTGAGAACCCTTTCAGTCAAGAAGTTCCTCCAATGTCCTACCTAAACCTCTCCTGGTGCAATCTGAGGCCGCTTTCTCTTGTCCTGTCACTTGTCATTAGGGAGAAGAGACCAAGTCCCACCTCACTGTAATCTGCTCTCACACAGCTGCAGACAGTGAGGTGGTGTCCCCTCAGTGCACCACTTCAGCAGCAGGGGAAGTGCAGAGAGTGGGTGAGGCAGAGTGACAGCAATGGTACAGGGCAGTGGACGCTGTCAGAGGGGGGAGAAGAGCAGCTTTCACTAGATACAAAAGTCCTCAGAGCCCACTGTGAGAGCAGTGAAGGGCAGGAAACACAGCTGACATCTCTGCAGCAGGTGAGAGGCCACAGCTGCACCAAGAGCTAGCACTGAGCTCTCCCTGCTGCGCCGCTGGCTGCACTTAAGAGTGGAGCTGGGAGTGAGCCCAGCCCCCTGCGCTCTGCTGCTCCCTAAACAGCACCAAGCAAGCAGGGAGAGCATTTCTCAGATTCAGACTTGTATCACAAGCACACATTTCACAGTGCCTTGGCAAGAGCATCCTGAGAGCAAGGCCTAACCAGCTCCAGCTCCCCCTCCAGGAGTATCCACAGGGATGGCTACCGGCAGCTGACCCTGACCAGCTTCATTCAGCTACCCAAAGTGAGACATGCAGGTCAGTACCATGTAGCTAACAATGTAAAATATAAACCTAAGATTGAAATCCTTCCAGCTTTAGTAACAGATGGAGGGGATTTCAGCCTATCTTGTTTTGGTATTTGTTTTACACCCAGGCAGTGGGAGCACAGGGTCACAGCATTTCACATTCCTTCCTGCTTTCATCACCACCTGTTTTCAGGACAGCAAAATCCCCTGCTCTGACCTGGGCCCAGGTATTTCTCCTGAAATCTCTGCTTCCAGCAGTAACCAGTCTAAAAGTTTTTCCTCTTCCCTGAGAATCCCAAGCTTAAGGAAAAACCTTTTCCACAAAACTGCCAGCCAGCAGGAAGCAGAGTAAGGAAAGGCTGGCCCTGAACGTTCACTTAAACTGCTGGCAGCCTTGGCAACCTGAGCCTCAGCTATGCACCACTAGAAAGAGAAACCCACCCATGTGCCAACTACCTTTCCCATCCTACCACCTTTGGAGAAGCCTCTATTGCTGGGACCTCCAGCTCAGTGGCAGTGACCAGGGACTGACACAGCGGGGAGCTGGGAAGCAGAAACACACACCTGCAAAGCAACCAGCTGGGAGGCTTTGTGCCAGAGCAGCAAGGGTTATCATATGGGGGCAATTCCACCCCTTCTGCTCAGCCATCAGAGTTTTCAGAAGGTAAGATCATTCCCCATCAGGAGCAGGATGAAATCAAGCTGCACAGCTGAAGGGCACGGTAGGCACAAAGCTGACAGCCTGAGGGAGCTGGCAGCAGGGCACCTGATGGGCAGACTGCAAACCAGGCTGCCAACCACTGCTTCCAAATCCAGATGTGCTGCTATGGAGCTTCCTGAGCCCAGCTGCAGGGCTGCCTGTGCACAAAGCCACTGGCATCTGGGGTGGCTCCAGAGTACCGAGGATGCAGTCATTTTTAGCACACAGCCATACAAAACCTGTGCCTTGTCTGCATTCACACCACCTGTAAAATGCAGCCTGCCCATGGAGGACTTCTCTGCTGGGTGCAGAAAAAGTCCTGGCCAGGAATCCCTCAGTACCTGGCACAGAGAACACTCCAGGCACCATAGCCCATGGTGATTGCTTTCCCCACAGCTGCCCAGGCAAGCTGAGTTTTAAGGAGTTAAAAACAAACCACAAACTGTTTTGCTTTACTGTAAGTAGGAGACAAGAGAGGCAGAACCACAGAGGCCTGAGTGGGTCTGACCACTGATTTCCTCTTCCTGCCTCTCCCTGCTGGGCTCCACACTCACCTTCTCCAGAACACTAAGGAATGGGACAAGCAGCTTGACACAACTCAGTCCTTACTTTCTCTGTCCTTTCCCAGGAAGGAGCAGGGTTTGCCACCAGCTGTCCTTTAGGGTCACTGCATACAGTGGTGGCCTTGGGGAAGGACACTGTGAGCACCTTCTCCACAGGCAGGCACAGGGCAGCAGGCAAGCCCCACTGGCAATGTTTTGGAACACTGCACACACACCACTGCCTACATCTTCCTCCCTGCCTTGAACACTCCAACCAGACAAGCATAAGAACACAGGAGACCACATCACCCCAGCTACCCCTAGATCAGGTCTTCAACAGCAGCCACAAATGCATGCCTAAGGCAGAGTCTGGGGACTTGGAGGGCAATGCTCTACTTCCTCCTCATGTTTTCCCAGCCTCC
This sequence comes from Semnornis frantzii, assembly GCA_013399775.1. Classification (NCBI taxonomy): domain Eukaryota; kingdom Metazoa; phylum Chordata; class Aves; order Piciformes; family Ramphastidae; genus Semnornis; species Semnornis frantzii. The sequence continues at coordinate 83,811 of VWYK01006772.1, read as the reverse complement.
AGGACATTTTTAGCTCAGGGACTTCCTGAGCAGGATGCCATTTCTACATATTTGGTAATCCTCAATGGATTTCTCTTCCATGAATTTGTGCAATTGTCCTGAGCCAGAGTAAACTTGCAAAATGCACAGCACTGACAATGCTTCACATCACCTACCTGCTGCATATCACCACACAAACGTGCTTTTGGTAGCTTTAAACTTTGTTCCTGTTGGTCTCATTTGAATCCCTCACCCCATTTCTCACATCAGGACACAAAGCAAACCACCAGTCCCTGCTGGGGTTGTAGAGCTAGCAAAGAAACCAAGTGACATCTACCACTTGTAAGAGGTTCTGTGTTTCAGCTACTTACAGGCCTTCGGCATGCAAAATACCAGATGAAAACAAGGGATGCAGCAAACAGCATCTTGTTGACCTCCAGCATTCCACTTTTGTCACCATTACTGCCAAGAACTTACCTCTAATTCCTTAATTTTCTCTTCAGCTATTCTCTGTTTTTCCAAGAGCTGGTTGTGAATCACTCCTTTGGACTGAAGAATAAACCTGCCAGTGAAAAAGAGAGACAGAGCTGCTTCATGTTTTGTCACACCTACCACACACCCAGCTGCATGCAGAACTGAACTACCACGAGCTGACCCCCACTGGCAGGTGCTGGGGCAGAGGCAGAATTGCCAGGACAGCTCACACAAGGCACTGGGCTGGCCTCAGAGGCTTGCTCATGAGTTTCAGCCCTGATTTGAGGGGAAGAAAATGGATGCATTCAGATTTCCTCTATCACTCAGTGTCCTTCAGTGATTTGGAAGAAGGACTTGCACACAGCTAGCAGTGGAAGTCTCTCAGCCCTTCAGAGGGATCTCAATCAGTTGATGGCATTTAGTGAGGGATCCTCCTTTCAGGCCTCACAGACATTCATTATCATTTTAGTGCTCATGAGCTAAGTGAATCTGCCAACAAAACCAAAGCTTTCCACAGAGAGAGGCTGAGAGAGTTGGGTTTGTCCAGCCAGGAGAAGAAGAGGCTCCAAGGGAGACCCTACTGAGGTATTTCTGCATATAAAAGGAAGATGGAGAAAGACTTTGTGCCAGGGTCTGTAGTGCCAGGACAAGGGGTGAAGGTTTCAGACTGCCAGAGGGCAGGGCTAGGCTGGGCACAAGAAACAATGCCGGTGGTAAGACAGCAGAACAGGCTGCTCAGGAGAGCTGTGGATGCTCCACTTCTGTTCAAGGTCAGGCTGGACAGGGTTTTGAGCAACCTGATCTAGTGGAAGATGTCCCTGCCCATGGCAGAGCAGGGGGGAGGGTGTGAAGGTCCCTTCCAACCCAAACCCTTTTGTAGCTCACTGATAGAGAGCCAGGCGGTGCCACCAGCCACAGGGAGCATGGCACTGCCTTCACTTGAGCTTTCACACCTCCCACTGCTCAGGGCTTGGCTTTGCTCCCCACTGACCTCCACGATTCCCATGCTGTCTCCATGCAGAGGGCTTTGCTGTGGGGTGTGTGGAGATTGTATCTAACTGAAAGTGCAGCTGCATCCATAACGCCTTAGTCAGGGCAGTCCTGTTTGTCAGCATGCACAAAGCTGCCCCACTGGCTCAGCAGAGCCTCTGAAGGAGCACTGGCATCCAAAGCAGCCCCCAGCACATGGCACTGGCATCCCACAAAGAGGTAAAGGACAACTAAGTGCAAATGAATTTTAGGAACCCTCCATGATTGTTTTTCATCCTTCCAGACATAAAGAATGTACAAGCTGTAGATTCGTCCCTTCCCTACTTAGCAAGTCCCCCAGAGGATTTAGAAGGAGCCTCCTGGGTCATACCAATGAGGTCAAGGTCTCCCTCCAGGATCTCAAGGGTCAGTGTCTTCCTGCCAGGTGACAAGGGCTCATGCTTGAACACTCAAAACCAGCAGCCTCAGCCAGGGCAGAGGCACTCCCTGCCTGCTACAGCCCAATCTGCACTCAGCTTGCAATGCCATCTCCTGTGACACACAACATTCCTGACATGCCAGCTCAGGGCCTGGGAAACACAGGCAAGGAACTGCCTCGGCTTGAGACCCAGCAGGCTCTGAGCAGCACCACAGCCCAGAGGAAAACTACCTGCCAGGTGCATTCCTGAAATGCAGTGGAGCAGAACTGTGGGTCACTGGCACAGGCTGCCAATTAACATTCTCCTTAGTGCCTCCAGTAACTGCACACCACAACTGCTTCCTCCTCTTCCTCCCACTCCTTTGCCCTGTTCCACTTCACCTCTCTTCAGTAACTTTCACTGCATATCTCACATTGCCATCTCCTCAAACCTCTCCTCCCTTCTTCCCAGCCTTAGCTCACGTTTCCTGCTAGGGTCATCTCGGTTCTGTACCTGCTCCTGCTAGCACAGCTGGCACAGCTCTCTCTTGCTCTCTGCCCCCTCAGCCAGCTCCCCCAATTAAGTGCCCCCACAATCCACTTTCACACAGTGGGGATGTTTTCAGGTGCCAGCACACAGTAGGTTTCTGAAATAAAATAGGGAGTTTGCTGTCTTGTAAAAAACGATTCCATGAGCAGGAGAGAGAAGCTGTGCACGCTGCTAGCAATGCAGAGCCTCTGCATCCAGCCAGGCAGGAGACACTTCAGGGTCAGCAGCAACCTTGAGCCTGCTGCAGCAGAAGGAACAAACAGCAGCCTGCACACACACATCTCCTGAAGATTTTGGGGTGAAGGCTAAAACTGTCCTTTAGTTCTGCAGTAGCTGCCATGAGTGAAAAAGCAAAGCTGCAAGATGTCCTCCCTGTTGCCCAGGGAGGCTGTGGTTGCTCCCTCCCTGGAGGTGTTCAAGGCCAGGCTGGAGTGACCTGTTCTAGTGGGAGGTGTCCCTGCCTATGGCAGGGGGTTGGAACTGGCTGAGCTTTGAGGTCCTTTCCAACCTCACCATTCTATGATTGTATGAAACAAAGCCATCAGCCCTTTTCCACGTCACAGCTCTCCTCAGCCTGTGCTTACGAACATTCCCCAATCATTTCCTTTGTGTGAGGGTAGCACAGAGGAGTGGAGTCCTTTTTAATTTGCTTCCCCAAACTGGACAGCAAGAGTCATCATTTTGGTTTCACTGGTGCCTCTGGCCTTAGAAAGAAAGTTAAACACCAAGGCAGTTTGATCAGTTTTCTCCACCCTGCAGTGGGGAAGGTCCCTGCGGGGGCAGAGGCACTGAGAACCACCACGGGCACTGAAGCCTCTGAATACAGAAGTGGCTGCCTCCACTTCTCCAAATGCCACTGGGGAAGCACCCTCCCTGCCATGCTCCAGCAGGGCTCCAGCAGGCATCTGACAGCAAATTAAAACCAGAGGGCCCAAGTCAGCTCTGACAAAACTCCTGTGAGCAGCTTGGCACAAACACAGCCACCCCAGTTCTATCTGCCATGAAAGGGTGAGCTGTGCCCCTTCACATGCTTCCTCAGAAGTCCCTGACCTGCCCAGCAGCATCCTCCAGAAGGTCTTCAGGAATGACAGCTTCAAGCCACCCACTGAATTCCCTGACACAAGCCCATCAAGTCCTCAGCCCAAAGCACAGAGGTGCTGCCATGTGCGCTGTCAAAGGGGTTTGAAAACTGAAGCTATACATCCACAGCCACAGTTGCATCTGTGCCTTCACTTCCCAACAGAAGGACTCAAAACACTCATCAGTGTTTTAGCTTCTAGCTGTGGAGATCTCAGCCCAAGTTCCTACCTAAGGAAGAAATGTGGTTCATGGCAGTAGCTGGGCAAAGCAGGAACTGCTTCTGCTCATTAGGTAAGAGGTGCTGCAGGGCACTTGTAACAAATCCCAGGTTACATTTCCTCTGGGTTCCACTCTCCCAATTATTCCAAGTAAAACAACAACTGGAGAGTATTTTTTTGTTTTTTTTCTCACCAAGTATTCTGCTGTCTGCTTTTAGTTCAGTGTGGTTATTTTATTTACAAGTCCTTTACAAATCCTCATGACAGAACCATGGGAGGTTCTGAGGATTTAGTAGTTCCTTCAATGAGTTTGTGAACTTTCCTCATTGCCTAGAGGCACAGCACCAGCTGAGATCTGCCCCCACATTAGAGTCGCAGAGCATCACAGCCCTGAGCAGGCACCCTCTGCTCTGCTGAGCCTGGCTGCTGGCATGACTAAACAGCAAGTCCATGGCACAGATCAGCACTGAGACCACACTGCTGGAGTCCACCACAGGAGGCTTCAAGCTCCAAGAGTTCACACACTGAACTGAAATGGTTTTTACATCTTTGTGGTCCCCAGAAGACAAGCACCAATCCAAATCCTCCTGCAGACACTTGTGTGCATCTTCTCTCAGTGAGGCACCAGCCCAGCAGCTCTGCCAAACACCACAGCAAAAACATCAAACAGCGATGCAGGAAAACGTTCAGCACCACAGTGGCACCTACAGAGCTGAGTGCCAATCACCTCCCCAGGCAGCAACCCTTCCTGCTGCTACACAACACCATGAGGCAGGAGAGACAAGCCCAGCACGACGTCTGGCCACCACTTCAGAGGGAATGGCTGCTAGAAACAGGGCTGCACTTGCCCTATTCTGGGTATGTCACCATCTTCAGGAGTCCATAGATAAAAGTGAAAACTCCAACCAAAGAAAATTAGAAAAGCAAGCCACAGAGGTGTGGGGTGCTCAAGGTCAGCCATGCCCAGTCCAACCTGGGCTCCAACAGAGGCAGTGTCCGGGAAGCAGTTGCACCTCTCTGCTCCTGTCTCCCTGAGGCTGCTGTTTCTCCAGCACAACACAGGGAGCAAAAATAGAGCAGAAGGGAACTGAAAGAGAAACCTCACTCTGAATATTCCCACTTGGTTCTATTTCCTCTCTCAGCTAGCTGCACATTGGGATTTGTGTGTCCCTAGGGCAGAGAAGGTGGTATCTCCTCGCTCAGAGGCTCACTGCTTTCTGAAGTGTTCTCTTCCTCCTCCCCAGTTACAGATTTCTCTCCCTGGTGCCCCTTTGGGCAGTGGCTGCAGAGCCTCATGCCCTGGTGAATGATGTTTTCAGGCTGTGGCCAGGCGGGTCAGCAATGCTGTCAGCTCCATCATCTGTCTGCTCCTGTGTGTCACAGGCACACACCCACGGCACTGCCTGCACTGTCACTAGTTCCATAACCCAGCCTGTGTGCACCAGGGTCTGCTGTTTACTGCACTCCAGGACACAGCAGGCACTGAGAGATCCCTCTCTTAACGAATGAGGTTATGGAGATGTTTGTTCAGCACACACCAGTCTTCACCATGACACCCAAGTCATTACAGTTATTAAAGGTGGAGCAGCAGTGATGCTCTCAGCTCAGCTTTTCCATTAGGGACCCCTCTCCAGCTCCTGCCCAATGCACCCAGCTTCAGCCCTTGCCTCTGAAGCTCTCTGGGGTAGACACCCAGCCCAGACATGAGCTTCTCCTGCTCTGCTTAGGAAACATGGTTCAAAGGTTTCTCCTGCACAGTTTGCTGGTTTGTATGAAGGAATTAAAGCCAGAGGGAAGGAGCCACACAGCAGAGCATGGAGCTCGTCCACCAGCCTGCACAGCAACTCTTCCCACTCAGGCAGCTCACTGCAGGAACCTGGTGGGATACCAGGGAAGCCTTTGTGTTTCCCCTGCCTGACACTGGGGTAGATCCCTCTGCCTAACTTCAGATAGAGACCATTTCATAGGTGCTGTTTGCCAGAATAATGAAAAATGGCAGATCTGGAAGTCCATTCAGCCTGGCTGCCCGCTCCCACAAAGGCTCATCAGAACTCCAGGAGCTTCATGGTTCCCACTGCACTTGGTAAATTCTCCACATTAAAGGTACTGACAAAGCCAGAACTTCATTTTCACACTTACTGCATCTCTAAAAACCACAACATGCTGTGCTGTAGCCCAGCACAGCCATTTCCAAGGAGCACCCTGCTCCCTGGAACCAAGCACCTCCATGAGTCTGCTCCTGCAGAACAGTTGAGCTAAGCCCAGTCATGCCCTTATCTATTTAGAGATGCTTTTTAATTCTGAACTTGCATTGCTGCTCAAGCTTTGAGCATACTCAGCAGGGGATTACTGCATGTTAAGTACTTTTCAAAGCCAGTGGAAGAGAGGCTTCCAAGGAGCTGATCCCAAGCAATCTAGTTTGATTGAACAGGAGCTGGCTCTGCACAGCTGCATGCACCCAGCACTACCCTTCCACTCTCCCAGGATCTGCTTATGCTCCTGTTATCATCCTTTGCGAATCGTAACAGGCACTGCTTATACCCCAGCAAATTCCAGTTTTAGTCATCCTAGATTAATTGCCCCATTCCAAACAAGACAGGGAAATGATATCAAAAAAGGGAAAAAAATGAGGGGAAAACCCTGACTTGTTAGAGTTTGTGCCACGAAAATGCTCAGGGGGCTGGAGAGGCTCTGCTATGAGGACAGGCTGAGGGAGATGGAGCTGTTCAGCCTGGAGAAGAGAAGGCTCCAGGGAGACCTTAGAGCTGTCTACCAGTGCCTGAAGGGGGCTGCAAGCAGGTTGCAGAGAGACTGTTTTCAAAGGCCTGCAGGGACAGGACCAGATCAATGGCTGCAAACTAGAGCTGAGCAGATTGAAATTGGATGTGAAGAACAAGTTCTGCACCAGGAGGCTGCTGGAACACTGCAACAGGTTGCCCACAGAGGTGGTTGGGGCCTCATCCCTGGAGATATTCCAGGTGAGGCTGGACAGGGCTGTGGGCAACTTGATCTGGGTGAGGATGTCCCTGCTGAGTGCAGAGAGGGTGGGACTGGATGAGCTTTGGAGGTCCTTTTCAACCCAGACCATTCTATGATTCATGGCTAAGGGTTTCACACATTTCAGTCTGATTCTGAATTTCCCATTCAGCACATCTTACACCTTAACCAGAGAGCCTTCAGAAATGTTTGGAGTTGGAACAGAGAGATGAAGCTTTTCCTGTGCTGGTCTTGGGGTCACTCTCAACAGAGTTACCTGCAGCCCTGGCCCCTGGCCCTGCCGACAGAGCACACACCTTAAATCCTGCATCTTACATTGGGAGCATCATTTGTGGGCACGTCCCAGGAGCACTGGTGTACAGCCCACGTGTCACTGCTGCACACAGAGGCAGACCTGTTGTGGGAGTTCTTCTGGAAGGAGATGGGCTGGAGCACACACAGAGCAGCACCTCTGGTGGGCAGCAGGACCTGTGCAAACAGCCTGTCAGCCGTGGAGCCCACACAGAGAGCAGGATTAGCAGAGCTGGAAGCAGTCCAAATCAAGTCTTATGTAGGGCACAAGATGGGTAACTTTTACTCTGCTGGACATTTGTAAGCCATAAACCTATTTGCTTTAAGGAGCTAAAGGGAGAGAAGAAAAGTGCCACACTTTGCTTCCTCAAAGCTCTCCAGAGACCGCCCCAGAGCCCCCAGGCTGCCCTGCCCAGGGCTCTGGGCTTTGTTCTGCACTTCAGGCCATGTTTACATTGAGCTTTCCCTCTTTTTTTCCTGATCTGTCAATAGCTACAGCATATTACATTACCTCAAGCCAAGATAGTAACATAGCTTGCAAACAGCAGTTTCTGCATTGCCAGACACTGAACTAGCTGGTGGATTTATACCATTGTTCATGCCTGCTGCTTTAAAAAAGGAAAGTAGGAATATACCTCTAAGTGTATATTAAATATAGCACAGCCTAAAATAACCAAGCAGCACTGCCAGAACATCATCATCATCAATTCTTTCTGAGGGTTGAATTGGCATACATGGGATTTAAGAAAAGAAGAAAAGCCCAGATGCCTCCTGCCTATCCTACAGGAATCCCTGGCATTTCAGATTCAAATCACATGGAGAAAAATGTAAACTGACTGCAGCTGATGGAGGTGAAATCTCCACCAGAAGTTTTTCCTCACTATGTCCCTGCTCTAATGCTTTTATTCTCTAATTGTGCTTTAATGTACTTTTTCAGTACATAGCAATGATGACCTGGAGCTTGTCAAGTAAAGGAAGCTCAAATAACTCCATCCTGCTGCTGCAGATGGGCTTCAAACAGGCTTGCTGCAGGCTGGGTTGTACCACACTGGAGAGCTGAAGGAGCAGAAAACAGAAAGAAACTTTGAGAGCCTCAAGTGTCTTAGAGTCCTCCAGAGCTCCAAGGAAGGACATCTGAAACACCACCACCCCCCCCGCCCCAGCACCCAGTGACCATGCACCTAGGGAACAAAAACAAGCCAGCCCTGGGGTGAACACTCAGGTCACTCCACCCTAAAGAAATGCCTGTTGGAAGGAGCTTTTTTTATATTCATAAATCCTCTGTGCTCAGAAAGGTGAAGAGAGCAGCAGGGAGTGCAGGGACATGGACATCCTACCATGTTCTGGCAGGCATATTAAGGCTCCCCCTCCTCAGCAGCAGCAGAAGCAAAGCCAGCAGGGTCAGCAGCCCTCTCTTCTGAACAGCAAATCCATCCAGGGTTGCAAGAGAAAAAAAAAATAAAACTAAAAATTCCTTCTTTGTGTCTTGCCCCGGGAAGAAACCTTTGAAATGCTAAGTGAGGAGGAACACCCAGGCATCAGCTGTTAACCAGAGCAGCCTGGGCTTCTGCACATGGCAAAGGCTGCCACAGCAAAGCATCAAAGAAAGAAATACAGCAGGCATGGCAGCAGCGGGTGGAGAGGTAATCCAGTCAGAACTGGAGCAGAACACTAACAGAGAGGCATTCCTGGGTGCTAGTGTTGAATTAGCCACACCACACCAATCACTCTGCTCCTTCCTTATCACTAGCAACAAACTCCAGAGTCACACAAAGCCCTGGGGCAGAAAGTACCTCCAAAGCTCACCCAGTCCAACTCCCGCCGCACTCAGCAGGGACATCCTCCACTAGATCAAGCTGCCCAGAACCCTGTCCAGCCTCACCTTGAGTATCTCCAGGGATGAAATTCAACAAGGTCAAGTGTAAGGTCCTGCATCTGGGGAGGTACAATCCCAAGCACAGCTCCAGGCTGGGTGGGGAATGGCTGAGAGCAGCCCTGAGGAACAGGCCCTGGGGGTCTGGGGTGATGAAAAGCTCAAGATGAGGCTGCAGTGTGAGTGCAGCCCAGACAGCAACTGTGTGCTGGGCTGCAGCAAGAGCAGTGTGGGCAGCAGGGCAAGGGAAGGGATTCTGCCCCTTTGCTCTGCTCTCATCAGACCCCACCTGCAGTCCTGGGTGCAGTTCTGGAGCCCCCAGCACNCAGGACAAGAAGCAATGGGTTTGAAGTGTCAGAGGGGAGATTGAAAGTGGATGTTTGGAGGAAGTTGTTTGCAGTAAGGGTGGTGAGACACTGGCACAGGTGGCACAGGTTGCTCAGGGAAGTTGTGGAGCGCAGTATCACCCAACATGGATCAACATTGGGTGATTCTGTGCTCCACAACCTCCCTGGAGGTGTTCAAGGCCAGGTTGGAGGAGGCCTTGAGTAACCTGTGCTAGTGGGAGGTGTCCCTGCCTATGGCAGGGGGTTGGAACTGGCTGAGCTTTGAGGGCCCTTCCAACCTTACCACTGTATGTTTCTATGGGGCCTCAGGCTTTTTAGCACCAGCATTTGTGGACTGCAAAGGTTGGGTGATGTTCTGGAAAACTGCTTCTTCTCAGGAAGCCTGCTGAGGAATTTTAGTTTGGGGGTTTAGTCGCTTGGGTTTTGTTGATTGTTCTTTTTTAACTGGCTGAAACATTCTGTTAGTTCAGCAAATAGCTTTGGAGAACACAAAAATAAAGATTCAAGACAGCAGATGTAGCATTCCTGAGCTCAGCCCTTTGGTTCTTCAGTCTCTGCATTAAACTTGTGTCCAGCAGTGACCTCGTCCCACAGGATTGGCCTCCTCATGTTTTCCTTCAGGGTTTTAATGCAGAGGTTGTGAACTGAATCCCCTGCTTGCAGGCCCTGAGCAGGCAGCTAGGTCAGAGTTGCTCAGGTGGAGATTTCTCACTTGTTCTGAGGCTGATCACATAAGATTTCATCTTGTGTGGACAACAGAGCCTGACTCTGGGCATCACCACCCAACGGCTGTGGGCCCGGAGTGTCAGGACCTTGTCACAGCCTGACCCACAGCCAGTGTCCTCTGTCCCACATGGCATCCTGGGCACCAAACTGGAAAAACATAGACTTGATGGGTGGAGCACTGCTGGATAAAGAATTGGCTGGTTGGTGGCACACAGAGAGTGGTGATCAAGGGCACAATGTCCACCTGGAGACCAGTGCCAAGTGGCTCCCTCAGGGGTCAGTGCTGGCACCAGTGCTGTTTGACATCTTTGCCAGGGCCATGCACAGAGGAATCAGTGCAGCCTCAGCAAGTGTGCAGATGGCACCAAGCTGTGTGGCACAGTCAAAGATAGAGGGCAGGGATCCATCCAGAGGGACCTGGACAGGCTGCAGAGCTGTGCCCAGGCCAACCTCATGACATTCAACAAGGCCAAGTGTAAGGTCCTGCACCTGGGGAGGTACAATCCCAAGCACAGTTCCAGGCTGGGTGGGGAATGGCTGAGAGCAGCCCTGAGGAACAGGCCCTGGGGGTCTGGGGTGATGAAAAGCTCAAGATGAGGCTGCAGTGTGAGTGCAGCCCAGACAGCAACTGTGTGCTGGGCTGCAGCAAGAGCAGTGTGGGCAGCAGGGCAAGGGAGGGGATTCTGCCCCTTGGCTCTGCTCTCCTCAGACCCCACCTGCAGTCCTGGGTGCAGTTCTGGAGCCCCCAGCACAGGAAGGACATGGAAGTGTTGGAGCCAGTGCAGAGGAGGCCACCAAGATGCTGAGAGGACTGCAGCAGCTCTGCTGTGAGGACAGGCTGAGAGAGTTGGGGCTCTGCAGCCTGGAGAAGAGAAGGCTGCCAGGAGAGCTTGGAGTAGCCTTCCAGTATCTGAAGGGGCTACAGGAAGGCTGGGGAGGGACTATTGGCAAGGTCTTGTAATGCCAGGACAAGGGGCAATGGGTTTGAAGTGTCAGAGGGGAGACTGAAAGTGGATGTTAGGAGGAAGTTGTTTGCAGTGAGAGTGGTGAGACACTGGCACAGGTTGCCCAGGGAGGTTGTGGATGCTCCCTCCCTGGAGGTGTTCAAGGCCAGGTTGGAGGAGGCCTTGAGTGACCTGTACCAGTGGGAGGTGTCCCTGCCTATGGCAGGGGGTTGAAACTAGATGATCCTTGAGGTCCCTTCCAAACTTACCATTCTATGACATCACACCCGGAAGGGCATTCCCCTCCAATCCAAGGGTACAATAGGGACTCTCCCTGAACATCTGTGCCCCACTGCCTTGGCCATTTTCCTCTGCCACAGGAAAGCCAAATTTTGGTGCTTGTGCTAATCCAGGCAACCAGGCCTCTATTCTGAAAGCGATGCTCTAGCACCCAGGATTTCCCCAGGGACTCTGACCCTTGGTCCCAACTTCCCCTTAAGGAAAATGGGGCAAAGACCCAAAAGACAAAACTTTCAGTCCCCTGGACACCACAATCAATGGATGATCCATGCTGTTCCCAAATACCAGTGGCATTCAGGTGCTTGGACAACTCCAGAAGTCAGACAGCCACGTTCTGTATGGTCACCTGGCACAGCGAGCCACAAAAGCAGGTTCCCAAAACATTCAGCCCTTGTCTAGCACCTGGCCAAAGAGACTCTGTGCCACTAAAGGAACAAATGGATTGCATTTGCAAGAGACCTGGAGCTTCCCTTTCCTAGAGGGAGGGACAAAACAAAGGTGCCCTGCTCCACCCCTCCCTCCCCAGGGCAGCCTGACCTCACTGTGCTCCTGCAGGTGCAAGGCTTCCTGAGGGCTCTGGCATGTGGAGGGCAGCACATTGCCTCTGGATGCCAGCAGGTCAAACTGCCTCTCTAGCAGCAGCAGCAGGAGGCTGCACTAACAGATTGCTCTGCCCTCTAACAGTGTCATAGTTTAAGGTTTCCTGGAATATTCCAGTAAGAGAAATCAGGACTTGCCTGAAAGTTGAGTGCAGAATGTAAATGAGCGCGTTGGCTGTGCAAGGAGAGCAATGACCAAGACTCTATCAATCACTGGCTTGCTAAGTGGCATAAAAAGCCAATGTATAAACTGGCTCTCCTGGCTCTGCCTTTGCCTCCCTGACTCCTCCACACCAACCTTTTGCTGGTAACACCTGAGCCTTGCTGGTTTTCTGTCAGGGGTAGGAGAAGGCAGCAGTCTTGGCCCCTTCTAGGCTTTCTTTGTCCCGGGGGAGGACTGGATTTCTGTAGTCTTTCTCAACTGTAAAGAACTGTACATAAAGTGTGTGTATATGCTTGTCACTTCAGCTTGCTGTAAAATACAGCTTTATCTTATTTCCAAGCCCTCTGAGATGGTCTGGTTAATTTTTATTTGATTTTCTTACCCCACCACAAAGAGGCTTCATCTTTTCACTCAGCTGGCTGCTTCCTCTGCCTTGTCTGGACAACAGGCAGGGGAAAAGTCAGGGATAAAGAAAAAACAAAGGAACTGATTTGTCTGAAGTTCATAATCCCAGCCCAAACAGAAAACTGTTCCTAAAGAGTTAATGTCTCCGGGCAAGGGAGACAAGCACCAAGCAGAATCTGTATGCTAATGTTGGATCACAATGTTCGGGGAGTAGGTGGGAGGGCTATAACCAGCAGGTTTATTTCAAGCAGGCCTAAGTAAAACACTTTTTTTTTATTAGCTATTATTTTTAAGACCTTTTTTTTCTGCTGCTTATGCATTTGACAAACACTGACTCCTCAGAGGTGTGGAAGGGATGCAGTCCTCTGTCTAAAGGGGGCTGCTCAGAGAAAAATAGCTCCTCAGGGAAAGATCTCACATGAAAACCATGGAAATCTTTTCTGTGAGTTTCAGTACTGCATGGAGAAATTATACAGAGCAGCAGGGCAGGAGAAGTGTAACTGGACTAAGATATCCATCCCAGGGTGGCAGAAATAAGATCAAGAACTAAGTGGGGGAAGGGCAGGGGGGAGCTTGGTTGATTGAGAAATCAGAAGATGTCAGGTTGGAGAGGAGCCTGTGCTGAGGAGCAGGAGCTCCTCTGCTGCCCTGGAGCAGGATCCCAGGCTTCCAGGATCCCACTATTGCCAGCAGTGAAGCACAAAGCCCAGAAGCAGCTCTGCTCCTCTCACACTTCTCATCAGCCAGAGAGGAGGTGACAAGGAGCTGCTGCCCCATACTTCACTGCTCCAGGAAAAGGCACCTGCACAGAATAGCCCTGCCCTGGCCCACAGCCATCCTGCTGAGTTTTGCTCTCTAACAAAGACCTTGCACACATCTCTAGGCCCATGCCCACAGCACTGTCCCAGCTGCGCCAAAAAGTCAAAATTGAGAAAGAGCTGAAATAAAAAGCAAGAAACAAAAAGGTGATGGCAAACTTCTTGGCACCTCTGCCCAGCATACAGCATCAACAGTGCCCAAGTAGGAAGCAGCTGGACACAAATTTTGTTTCCTTCACAGTTCAGTGCCTGACTGCACTAAGTAAACACAACAGACTGATTGTGGAAAACAAAATCAAGTTTATTTAAGCCTATAGACTACCTCTTGAGCAGAGGCTGACAGCAATGTGCTTGTCCCTGGGGCTCATTTAAGCCTTGCAGCACCTGTCAGCTTCTCAGCAGCCAGGCTTCAGCACAGAGCTCTGCACCAAACCCTACCCAAGGAGATGGGCAGTAGAGAAGCCACTCAGGTTTCACGCAGCAGCCTATAGTTAGTAACTGAACTGTAAAGATTAAGCCCTGGTTGTCCTTCAGCTCTCTGTGGGGATTCTGAAATGAGTGGGGTGCAGGCAGTGCTCTGTACTGGTGAATCAAACACACAAGAAGTAAAACTGCAGCTGGTGCAGCTGTACTGAACCACGTGCAGCAGCAACTGCTGCCTGCAGAGCTTCAGAGGAGGGCTTAGCGACTGATGAGGTCTCATTCTGCAGCCAAACCAAGAATCACAGCAATAGCAGGAGTGTGTTCACATCCCAGGAATAGTTGCCAGCAGTGGAGAGAGGAGATCCTGCCCCTCTGCTCTAGGGAGACCTCACCTGCACTGCTGCATCCAGCTCGAGAGCCCTCAATACAGGAAGGACCTGGACCTGATGGAGAGGGGCCAGAGGCCATGGAAACGCTCAGGGGGCTGGAGCAGCTCTGCTACAAGGACAGGCTGAGGGAGCTGGAGGTGTTCAGCCTGGAGAAGACAAGGCTCTGGGGAGACCTAACAGCAGCCTTGCAGTACCCAAAGGGGCTCCAAGCAGGCTGCAGAGGGACTGTGCCCAAAGGCCTCCAGGGACAGCACCAGGGGCAATGGTTTGAAATGAGAGCAGAGGAGGTTGAGATTGGCTGTGAGGAACAAGTTCAAGTTCTGCACCAGGAGACTGCTGGAACACTGCCACAGGTTGCCCAGGGAGGTGGTTGAGGCCCATCCCTGGAGATACTCCCGGTGATGCTGGACAGGGCTGTGGGTAGCCTGCTGTAATGGAGGATGTCCCTGCTGAGTGCAGGGGGGTGGGCTGGAGGAGCTTTGGAGGTCCCTTCCAACCCAAACCATTCTGTGATTCAAACCTCTCAGGTGTCATTTGTGTATGGCTCTGCTACTGAAAAACTGAACTCAGTTCTTCTGAGTTCATCTGAACTCATCTCAGTACAGCTGCCATCACAGCACACTGCACTGGCACAGCCCTTCTGAGGGGATAGCTGCAGCAATGTATGATCCTTGCAGGAAGCCTTAAGCCCAAAGTTGTGTCACAGTTATCTCCCTGGGGTCTACTCTCTTATCTTTTATTTTCATAAGTGCTCTCCCATTTGATGTAGAAGTAAACTGTTGCTGAAGCAGTATCAAACCAAACCTATTTCAGCATGGCATGGAAAAACTGCACTGCTCTCCTGAGTGTGCCCAGCACAAGAGCCAGGTGTTCTTCTGTAAATCAGGATCTTGCCTAGGTTAGGGGTTAAGGAATGCAAAGGGAAAGGTCTGAAATATTTGGACAGAATTCTGAAGCTTAAACTTTCAGCATAGTTCTCAAAGCAATCTGATGATATCAGTTCACAAATAGCTTAAGCAGAAGGCCAGCACAGTGGTAGCTGTCTCAGGCTATGTAAGAGGCCTTTCCAAAGAGTATGAAGCAAGAGAATTGAAATGCAGTTGGCAAGATGCCAGCACTCAGTTCTGTCCCAGCCGCCTGCCTTCATACAGTGCACTGCAGTTCACCATCCCAGGCTATGTGGCACTGACGTCTCCTGTGTCAAACCAAAAATAGCAAGGACCTGGGTAAATGGAGGCCCACGTGTGGAGGCCACCAAGGCCTCTGCTTGCCATCCAAACACAGTGTTGAAGGAAAAATAAACCAAAACAACAAAAAGTGAAGTGTGAGAAACAGACCTTCACATCCGCCAGCAGGGCAGCAAAACCCTCCCAGAAAGGAAGGAGGCTCAGGATAGGATTCAGAGAATAAAAGGCACACAACTGCTTTCCAAGTAGTGCAGAGACAAGTACTGAACCACTCCAACTTCCTCCCAGGGTGCAGCACATGACCACAGTTCCTCAAGCCTACCAATTCCACAAAGCCCTGCAGTATCACACCCTACAGAACGGTGCACACCAGCCCTCTGTGCATGCTGCCCACCATCAAAGCTGCAGAGAAAACCAGAGGCACTGCTAGAGGTCAGATTCTAAGTAGCAGCTTAAGTGAGTTAAAGAGGAGGGACAAAAAAAAAAAAAACAAAAACAAAAACAAAAACCTGTTGAGCACAAGAAGGGAAGCACAAAATTTACCTCAAAGAATTCAGCCACTGAAGCAAGTGGTCAGCACAGCACTGACAGTCAGAGCACACTGAGAGCCACCAGAGCTCTAACACTGGCACACCAGACTCAGATGTCAGCCTTTGGATCTTTAACTCCAGAGCTGTGCCAGCCAGAGAAGCCACAGAACCACAGACCTGCACCCTCACTCCACCAGAGGTGTCTGACATGTCCAGGAGAAGCCTAACAGTCACCTTTGACATCTGCTGGGACACAAGATGCCAGGCAGCCCTTGGACTTCAATGCCTGCTGCTTTAGCCTGCTTTGCCAAAAGCCCAGATTTCAGCAATAAATCCTCCTCTAGGGGTTGGAGGTGGCTACAGGAAGAGCCTTGAGTCCCCAGTGCATGTTCCCTATGCCAGGCACACAGAATAGCAGAGCATTGGTGCCTGCCCTCCTGCAAGAAAAGGTAGAGCTCCATGGCAGGAAAATAAACAGATCAATAACTGAATGAAGGAGCAGGACTCAGAAGAGCACTCTCTTGATCTGTATTTGCACAGCCACCAGGGCAACAAAGTCCACTGAAAGTCCACTCTTAAATACCAGCATAATGCAGACAGTTGTGAGATGGCCCCGCTGCTCTCCCTGAGCAGCCAGAGCTGCCTGCCACACCCAGCCCACCTGTCTGCCTGTGGGAAGCTAAGCCAAAGACGACTCCCCAGCAGCCTGCCACTGCGAGCTGCTGTAGAGATGGACACAAAGGCAGCAAGCATCTTTTACTCCTGAGCTGGAGGCAGAAGCAGAAAGGAGGAGGATGCCCCGCGGCCAGCACCCAAACCCCATCTGGCGCCAGAGCTGATCCTCAAGCAGGGCTCCTTTGTGATCAAGACCAACACACTCACATTTTTTAGGTATTTTGGAGGAATTGTCCACCTAGCAGAAGCTCTTCTGTCCTTCTAGGGTTTAAAAAAGAATGATCTACTCTTCATCTGCTCTCTTCTGACAAAACCAAACAGAAGAAATCCTGTCTCTTCATGCCTACTCCAAACACCAGTGTCTGCTGCTCCTGCCTGGCTCAAACCAGTTGCCTCTTGCAAGCAACCAACACTGACCTCCTTTCAGGGCACCAGCTTCCAGCAGCCCCACACAAACCCATCTTGGAAGCCGCCTACATGGCAAAGTTTTTTCACTAGGAGGCAGGAAGGAGCTCTGCCACACTGATCACCTCCATTAGCCTGGACACAGCCTCATCTGAAAACCCCACAGCAAAGGGCAAACCACAGCACCCCAGCTTCCTTGTGCCACCACCTCTCTGCAGCTCCATCTGGAGACTGCATGGCCTGAACAGAGTGGCAGGGCTTGGAAGGGACCTCTGGAGATCATCCACTCCAATCCTCCTGCTAATTCAGGTTCACCTAAATCAGGTTGCACAGAAACACATTCAGGTAGGTCTGAAAGGCTCCAGAGATGGAGACTCTACGTCTCTGGACAGCCTGCTCCAGGATTCTGTCACCCTCGCCATAAACTTACGTTTAAACAAAAGCCTCCTGTGTACCAGTTTGTGTCTGGTGCCCCCCATGCTATCACTGGGCACCACTGAACAGAACCCAGTCCCATCCTCATGACCTCCACCCTTTAGCATTGATAAACTCCCCTCTCAGGCTGCTCTCCTCCAGGTTAAACAGCCCCAGGGCTCTCAGCCTCTCCTCATAAGAGAGGCATCCCCTCAGCATCCTCATTGCCTCCACTGGACTCTCTCCAGTAGTTCCCTGTTCTTCTTCAAATGGGTAGTCCAGACCTGGACACAATACTCCAGGTGAGGCCTCACCAGGGCAGAGTGGGACCTTCCCTTAACATGCTGGCTGCACTCTTCCTGATGCACCCCAGGACCCCACTGCCCTTCCTGGCCACAAGGGCACATTGCTGGCTCACATGAACTTGATGTCCCCCAGCACTGCCAGGTACTTCTTCACAGAGCTGCTCTCCAGGAGGTCCCCCTTCATCTGTCTTGCTGCAGGAGGTTGCTCCTCCCCAGGGGCAGGACTTTTCACCCACCTTTGGTGAACTTCATGAGGTTCCCTCTGCCCAGCTCTCAGCCTGCCCAGGTCATGCTGGATGGCAGCACAGCCTGAGGGGTGTCAGACACCCCTCCCAGTGTGGCACTACCAGCAAACTGGCTGAGGGTCCCCTCTGTGCCTTCAGCCAGGGCACTGAGGAGGATGCTGCCCAGGACTGGAGCAGCACTGAGCCCTGGGGAGCAGCACTGGCTGCAGGCCTCCAATCAGACCCTGCACCACTGCCCACAACCCTCTGTGCTCTGTCCTGCAGGCAGTTCTCAATCCCCCTCACTGCCCATGCACATTTGCTGAGCTTGCCCATGAGCATGTTACAGGAGATAGTGTCCAAAGCCTTGCTGAAGGTGACACCATCCACTGCTCTCCCCACATCCAACCAGCTGGTCACACCACCACAGAAGGCTATCAGATTGGTCAAGCCTGATTTCCCCTCTGTGAATCAATGCTGACTATTTCTGATAACCTTTTCTTCCATGTGTTTAGCGATGACCTCCAGAATGAGCTGCTCCATCACCTCTCCAGGGATGGAGGTAAGGCTGACTGGCCTGCAGTTGCCAGGGTCCTCCTTCCCACTCTTTTCTAAGCCTGTAATAACAATGCCTTTTCAATGACCCAGATTCTGATGCATCAGGACACTTGACCTGGCTCACCACTGAGCCCTGTGATTGTTCACTTCAAGACAGAATGGGGAAGAGGATGATGCAATCATCCCTTCTGACAGCAGCCAGATCAGATTCAGCATTTCACAAACCCCCAGCCTGAGCTGAGCAGTCACCACTGTTACCCAACTTGTGGTTGTTACCCAACTCACTACAGACACAAGAGAACACCCATGGCTCTCTCACTTCAGAAACACAGGAACCTAGAGTGGTATTGATCACGTAAGGTTCTGTTTCAGACTTAGCACCACTCTGCATGGCCACCATCAGAGGCTGCTGAGGTCAGCCAGAAGTGCATTGCAGAAGTTAATCAGAGAATGCTACTTCTGGTTTCAGGGGGTTCTCTTGACAGCCACCCCATACATGGAAGCACATCGTTACCTCTATGAGTGCAGGGGGACCACCCATGGGAGCTTAATGCTCATTCCCAAAGTCTGAAAACTTTGGGAACTGAAAACTGGGCAATACCAGTTGGAGCCATTCCATGGCACAATGCTGTAAAGAGCATTTTTGCAGCACATTTATGCATGTGAACTGCACAGAGGGGTTCAAGGAGTCTGATGTGCTGCACTGGCAACAACCCACGCTGGGTGGGTTTGTGAGAGCCTTCTCACACAGAAGGCTGCTCGTCAGCAGGGCACTGCTCTGCTGATCCAGTTTGCAGGCGTCCCAGAGGAGCCAGAAGCAGAATCTGCAAACAGCCACACAGACCCAGTACCATTTTAACAGCCCTTCCTTAGGCCAGCCAGCAGCTCCGGGACGCCGGGGAGCCTCACGGCCTTCCCAGGCAGACTGCTGCAATTCAGTATGAAAGGCAACAAACAAAACGAACCAAGCGAAGCTGCCGAGTCACGGCTGGCAGGTCCGTCGCGAAGGGCAGACCCTCCCGACAGGGCAGCGGCCTGGGAGCCTCTCGCACACGAAGCCGGAGGGCTTCCTCTGCACAAGGCTGTCCGGCTGCAGCCGCCGCGGGGCCCAGGCAGGCGCTCACAGTACTCACATCCTCCCCACGCCTTCGTACATGCGGGTCTCGTCCACCAGCATCATCACCTCGGTGTCGGTGAGGTGCGCGTGCTTCTTGGTCTTGGCCAGCTGCTCGATCTGCATGTCCGCCAGCTTCACCTTCTGCTGCGTGTCCATCACCTTGGCCTGCAGCTCGCTGAAGGCCTGGGGGCAGAGCGGCGGCGGTGAGCGGCGGTCCCGGCTCGCCAGCCCCGCGCTGCTGTGACCGAGCCCAGCCCCCCTGCAGGGAAAAAGGGACGGGACGGACAGGACACGGGCGGGAGGTGCCGGGGAGGGTCTCCTACCTTCTTCAGCTCCAGGTCCACGGGCGCCGCCATGTTGCCCCAGAACGGCGCCTGCGCGGGGCCGCTGGCGCCACGTGCGGCTGCGCGCGCGCGGAGCGGTGCCGGGACACCTGTCCAGGGTTGGCGGGCAGGGCCTGCTCTTAGGGCCGGTCTCGCCTGAGCGTCCCCGAGGGAAGCCTTGCGGGTCTGGTTGCCGTTCGAGCCCCGGGAGCACGGCGGTGCCCAGCCGT
>VWYK01006772.1:53699-63825 GCA_013399775.1 Semnornis frantzii | reverse complement strand
GCCCGAGCCGGCGCAGCTCTGCCGGTGCTCGGAGCTTGGCAGTCAGTACTGCCAGCTCCTTGCCAGCCGGCAGCACACATGCGGCCCCCGGCTGGCCCCGGGAGACGCTTGCAGAGTCAGTAGGAGGGGCAGCAGGGATAGGCATCAGGTGCCGAGAGCGCCGCGGGCAAGGCGCGGCCCCGGCCCCGCGAGGTGCGGGGACATCGCCGCGGACACAGCCGGGGGCACGCCGGGCGGGCAGGGGTCGGGGCGTGCTCGCAGAGCTGTGCGAGGCCGGGCAGGGCGAGGTTCCCTGCACCCCCCCTCCTTTGTCCACCGACGGATTTACCTTCGGTGCCCGCAGGCCCAGCGCCGCTCGCCCGGGCGGGCTCCGCCGGGTGCGCTTTGGGCGAAGGCAGCAAACCCTGAAGCGCAGTGTGGGCTCCGCAGGGTGCGCTTTGGGCGAAGGCAGCAAACCCTGAAGCGCAGTGTGGGCTCCGCAGCCCGAGGCGAGCCCGCGAACCTGCTGCTGCAGCCCTCCGGGAGAGCGGTGCGAAAGAGCCAGCTCTCGGGGACTCTCGGCTGTCACTGCCACCTGCTCCCAGAGCACAGCTGGAAGCTTTTCAGTGCCTTCCCCAGCTCCTTCCCCCCCACCGCAGCTGCTCATCGTCCTCAGGCATTGCCACCCACCCGCTGCAGAGCTGGGAAGGGTCCCCACTGCCTGTGCTTGCAAGAGCAGCTGAACGCTGGTGCCAAGCCCTCCGCTGTGCCCCCGACCCCACTGGTGCCTGAGGGGAATTTGTGTCACCCATGGAGATGCCTCCCTGCAGCAAAGCCCATCCAGGCTCAGGATGCAACCAGGACAGGAGGTGGGCAAAGCTAACAACCCCGGTCAGGAGAGAACTCCTCTCTGGAGAGCAGGCTGCAGAGAAGCCACGAGAGTCCTTCAGGTGCGTGATCACTGCAGGGGAAGGCAGCGAGCCCCGGAGCAGGGCTGGGGGCACATTAGATGGTGGTGTTCAGTGGCAGGCACATGTTTTGTCACCAGGCATAGGATCTGGAGAGAGATGCCAGAGGTCACCGCATGATGCCCGTGTTGGAGGCAGCAAGGAGACCTGACAGTGGCAGTCAGGACGTGCTGCAGCTGGTGGCACGTTTGTGCTCCTGGGTCCGTGCCCTGGCAGGATGAAAGGCCAGGCTGCTGGGCTGGGGCTGCTGGAGGCCACCACCTGCCGTCACCAGGATCCCTGCCAGTGCTCAGCCTGGCTGGCTGCCCACTCCTGCCAGGGAAAGTGGCAGTGTGGTGAAGACTCCCTTGCAGACCCCTGTTCCTGCAGGCACAGCTAGGTGGGCAGCCTGGCCTCCAGCACTGTACATGGGTTGCCTGGGCAGGCCCTGGGAGCTCCAGCCAGGCTCTGAGCCACCCCCTGTTCCATGACCACGAGAACAGCTGGACCAAGGAGCTGTCCTGTAGGGCTGTCTGCCTGTCTCAGCCGCATAGGGCCAAGGCAGCCAGCCTGTGAACCCAGCCAGCTTCCTGCACCCTACATTTCCAAAATACGTTTCCCCTCTCTTGGCCTCTTGAATCACCCTCTGTGGGCAGCCCAGCCTGCACTGCCAGCCTGCAGAGGGCCAAAGCAGACCACACGTCCCTGCAGGCAACAGAAGGGGAGAGGGCAGCTGGGTGCTAGGCAGCAGTCTGCAGAAATGCCTTCCAGGGGAGCTGTTCCCAGAGACTACCAGGGTGGCCTGGAGCCCCTGGCATGCAGAGCTGCCCACCATGAAATGCAGAAAAGCAGCAGGGCTGGAGAATGGAGGGGTCCCAGGAAGGGGAGCAGCAGAGGCACAGCAAGGCAGAGGCACAACCAGGTGGCCTGGAGCAGAAGGGCCTCCTGCACAGCATCTGGAGCCAATATTTGTCTAACAGACATTGAAAAAAGCAATTTTGGACTCTAAGTAAACTGGCACTCCCACAGCACTGAGGTTCAGGTCTGCACAGACCAGAGGCAGTAACCTGCTTCCATGCCTCTGGGACTCAGGCTCCTGCAACTGCTGAGGCTTTCAACCCCTTAGGTGACAGTTGCCACCCACCCATTTCCCATCCGCTGTACTTCAGCCCTATTCTCTTAGGAAGCACTGGAAAGCTGATTTATTCCTGCCTTCCCCCTTTCTATACCCCAGATCTTGTTGCTACCACAAAACTCAGCAGCTGAGCAAGAGAGCTGAACCCATGTACTCACTTCCTAAGCCACTACTCCCACAGTCAGCACAAAGTTCATATCATACTTTACCAGAGCTAAGACTGGGCTGAGTTAAGCCTCACAGCTCTCTACTCACTGCCTGGCTTCAGTGCCTGTTGTAGGAGCAGGAGTGGAAAGCAGTAGCTTAGCACCCCTCTTGAGAACTGGAGTTGGACATCTGCTGAAGGAAAAGGGTTTGGAGAAAAGCAGGTTTCTCCCTGCTTCAGGCTCTCTGCTAAAGCCAGCAGCTCACCCTGATCTCGATCAGGGAAGAGGACAAGAAATGTTTCAAGGGTTGCTTTTACTGCAATGTCCTGAACAACCCTCTGAAATGATGGTTACTGGCATGACCCCAGCCTCAGGAGCCAGCTGCCACTCCAGGAACTGCTGAAGTGCCCTGAGAGGAAGCAAGCACACCTCTGGGTGTTCCAGCCAGGTGTTGAACTGAAGCCGGGACTCCGTCTCATTCCAATCACTCAGGGGCCAGAATGGCTTCGCTCATACCAGAGCCAGCTTTTCTTGAGGAGGGAACACCCTAACATCACATCCCTCCTGGGGCATCAGCTGCAAAGCCACAGATCCCCATAGAAATGGATGGGGCTGGCCTGGCTGCAGGACCCAGCAGAACAGACTCTGTCTCCAGCCCCTCCCAGGCTCTGCTCTGCTGCACTCCAAGAGCAGCACATGCCCCACACACGCAAGGGTCTCTGTCACTGCTTGCAGTACCAACCAGCAGGAGCAGGTTGCCACATGCAGTCTTCAAAGGTCTGACCCCTTCCACCTCCATCATTAAATTAACATGCCAGGTGTTTGTAACAAAGGTGTTATTTATTAGAATATTACATTGCACTTAAAAAATAAGGGAGGCCTGACCCTGTCACCTTAGCCTACATAAAGGCTGCAGGGCCAGACTTGCAATAAATATAAATACTATGTACAGTTTATCTAAAATAAATATATAATTTAAAAGGAAAAACATCTTGTTAAATAACTGTTACCCTCCCACCCCTCCTGCGCCTAAGCAAGCCCCAAGCCCAGGCTCCTCTCCTTTCACAGTTTGTTCCTCAGCATGCACTACAGGGCACAGAGAGTCCCCGGAGTGCCCCTCACACCCCGCAGGGCACAGAGAGTCCCCGGAGTGCCCCTCACACCCCGCAGGGCACAGAGAGTCCCCAGAGTGCCCCTCACACCCCGCAGGGCACAGAGAGTCCCCAGAGTGCCCCTCACACCCCGCAGGGCACAGAGAGTCCCCAGAGTGCCCCTCACACCCCGCAGGGCACAGAGAGTCCCCANCGCACCGAGATTCCCCAGAGTCCCCCTCACGCCCCGCAGGGCACCGAGAGTCCCCAGAGTGCCCCTCACACCCCGCAGGGCACCGAGAGTCCCCAGAGTGCCCCTCACACCCCGCAGGGCACCGAGAGTCCCCAGAGTGCCCCTCACACCCCGCAGGGCACCGAGAGTCCCCAGAGTGCCCCTCTGTCTGTACAGCCACCTGGCTGGCCAGCACCTGTCCCAAGCCTGCTTCAGCCCAGAGGTGGCCACCGAGCTGCCTGCAGGACACCACTGGCTCCACAGCTCTCGGAGGTAGAAGTGCATCAGTGCTGGCCCCTGCAAGAGAACAGGAGAAGAGCTCACAACACAGCCCCAGGCTGCTCTGCCTGCAGAGTGGCTCCTGCATGGTGGGGCCATGCCCGACAAGAGAGACCCCTGTGGCTACTGAAACCACTGCAGGAGCAGCAGCAGCAGCCACTTGCCACCCTGGGGAGGTGGACCCGGGCAGATGTGAGCCAGGTGGGCAGAGGAGTGTTGGCTAAGCATGTCCACCGTGCTGCCCTCCCAGAAGCACTCATCTGCCCTGGTCACAGCCAGCCCAGCAGTCCCCAGGGCAGGAGGGAGGGTGAGGAAGCCTCCTGCCGAGCCTTCTCCCGAATTCAGCTGCTACGAACAGCCACAGGCAGCCACCCATAGAGCAGCCGTTCCTTGAAGGCATTACCTCATCCTCACAGGGGATGCTCTTGCCTCAAAAAGAGAAGTAGCTGTAATATGTGGGCACTTCTAACGTCAGGCTTTGGCCCGGGCTGCAGGAAGTCCGCAAGCTTCCCAGCACCTGGGACAGAGCATGGCCCTAGCGCCCAGCCAGGGCAACACGGCATGGGCTGGCAGCAGGATCCCCCCTGTGCCCAGCTGCAAAGCATTACGTTGGTGCCCGTAAAAAGCAGAGTGGGAGTGAAAAGGAAGGGAGAGTTTTTATATACATATAAATAGAGGCAATATCTAAGGAGGGGAAGTGACTCAGAGGGCAAGAGGGAGCAGAACAAGTCGGGGGGGGGTAAGCAACACACACCAGAAGCAGCTTCTCCACTGCTAAATGAACCGAAAGCATTCAATGACACAGCAAAGGAGGGGTCTGAAGTTAGAAGGCAGGAGGTGCTGGTAGCCTAGAGGGTCAGGGACTTGGACAGGAAGGGGAGGAAAGAGGCCCAGAGGCCCACAGGGCAGCCTCCTGGGCAGAAATCCACCGAGCTGCTTCTCCAGGCTTCAGCTCCTGCCTGACTCTGGCATGGCATTCACAGAGCAGTCCCAGCCAGCAGGAGCAAGCAGAGCCCTCAGATACCCACCAGCCCCACCGCTGCCCCATGCCCAGCCAAGGGCTCACCTCGGTAGCACCTGGCATCCTCAGTGGTTCACAGTGATGCCTAGCTTGATCTTCTCTTCGTTCTCTACGTCGTAGACACCCCTCTTGTGACACCTGTGAGGCCAAGCAGAGAGATGCTCAGAGCACAGAGAACTCCCTGCCAGCCTCTGTTGCATGGAGCCTTCCCAGAGACACAGATCCCACAGCTCAGCCCCATCCCACTCACTTGAGCATCAGCAGGGCTGCGATGATGACAAGACACAGGGAGGACAGGATGACAGCGACCACAGCCAGTGCCGTGGTGTGGTCGTAGGCGCTGGGAGGGTGCTCCACAGGCAGCAGGAGGCCGTGGCACCTCTCGCCGTGATAGCCTGGCTGGCATCTGCGGGAGAAGGAGTTTTAAAGGTTGATGGTGGCCAAGCACAGATCATTGGGTCCCTCACATCCCCCAGTGTGGGGGGACAAGAGGAGCTGCCTCTTTGCTCGGCTTTAGCCAGCACCCTGCCCATTCCCCTTGGTTCCCTACCCCTAAGCTGGGACATCTGCTGTCACCATCACCTCCCTGCTGTTGGGTTTCTCCTGCCCCAAGCAGCAGGCAAAAGCTCCTAGAAAGGTTGAGCTCCACCCAGTAGAAGGCACCAGGGGCTGTGTTCTTCCCAGGTTAGAGCCAGGCTGCCCAGACCACCTCTGGAAGTGAGGGGTCCC
The DNA here is from genome assembly GCA_013399775.1 of Semnornis frantzii. Taxonomy (NCBI): domain Eukaryota; kingdom Metazoa; phylum Chordata; class Aves; order Piciformes; family Ramphastidae; genus Semnornis; species Semnornis frantzii. Next base: position 58,266 of record VWYK01006772.1, on the reverse strand, counting down.
GCAGAGAGGCAGCTGGACCAGACCTCAGCACTTCCCTTGGAGCAGGATAACCCCACACACTCTGCCAGCCAGAGAGGTGCCACCTCCCTGAGGACTTGGGAGGTTACTCACGTAACAGAAATAATGCTGCCCATCAGAGCTGCCAGATAGCCAGCCCTCTCTGCCAGGCAAGGCACAGCAATGCCACCAGATATATCCACATATTGCTATGTCCAGTGCCACCAACCCTCGAGCTTGCAACAACACATGCCAGTGCCACCTCCCAGCCATGACAACAAGGCTGGTCACAAGGCAGAGGTGCAGGCCTCAGCCTGGCAGCATCCTCACCCCACCCTGCAGACCAGATGAAGGAAGTAACAATCCAGGGGACCCTCCAGCCACAACCAGGTGACACCACCAGCATGAGGCCTCATGATAGAAGGGACAGTTGGCTGCTGTTCCTAAAAACCATGACACTTGGGAGCTATCACCTAACGATGTGCCTCACCAGGCTGAAGAGCTCCTGGACCCTGCCTGCTTATCCATGTCCCAGGTCCTCCCTAAGCCCCGTGGACCTGGGAAGGGCATAGGGCTGGGCAGGGGACACCTGGTTGTCCTAGTCCCAGGTAGGGTGTGCTGCACCCCACATCACACTAGGCCACCAGCTCAAGCTGAGCCAGCAGAGGTCTCTTGCTGACAGGCTTGAGCCCCCAACTCCATGGCAACTTCCAGGCAGAGAGAAACTAAGCAGTTCAAGGAGCTATGCAGAGCCTGATCCCTGCAGATTGCAGAGTGTGAGAACCTGTGGGCACCATAAGCCAGGGAGCTATTATCTTTCCTGGGCTCCAGGCACAGGGCTGGGTGGCTCAGAGGATTGATAGCAAAGAACAAAGCCTCTTATATAGCTGCCAGCTCAACCCCTGCCCACGTCAGCAGGGATCAGACGTGCACCCCTGGGTATTTCCTGCAGTGCTGGATTCAGGTGCCCTGGCAGCAGGCAAATGCTTTTTCCTCTGCTTGCCTTGTCTAGTCCCTGCTCTTCACCTGCATCCCAAGGAGCGTACAGCCCTATCCTTTCATCAGGGACAAGGGCCAGCTCAGACATGGCTTTGGCAGACAGTCGCCAAAGTTGGCGTTTTGCTGGTGCCATGGCAGAAATGCTCCTCCTGCTTGCACCAGCTGCAGGAGCCCAGGCTCTCAGTGCTTGAAGCAGCAAGGAACAGGGAGGTGCAGTGGTACACAGTCAGGATGGGGACTCGCAAACCAGACCTACAGAAGCCCTTGGCTGTGAGACCCCAGCCCCTGCTCACCATCCTCCATACCCCAGCGCTGTGAGTCTCCACACAGCGGCTCAGCCAAAGCTCACGGCACTGGCAGGGCACGCTGGGTATACAGCCACAGCAGATTCTGGTGGGGGGTGGACATTGTTCAAGAAGCACAAGGAAAGAGGCCAAGTCAGAGCTGTCCCAGCACAGAGAGCACACACTAAAAATATCTGCTCTGCTCTTCCTCTGCCTGGCGCAGAGAATTGGAGGAACCGTGACTAAGGCTCCCCCGGCACAGGCAGGCAGGCGCACGGCAGCGACTCACATGCAGGAGGGAGCCCGCAGCTCGCGGATGTATTTGCACTCGCCGTGGATACAGAAGTCCTTGTATTTCCGCAGGCACGGGTCCCTCTTCTTCCCCAGCCCTTTGCCTTTTCTTCTTTTATTCCCGTTCCCTTTTTTCTTGGGAGTAACCAGGCCTTGGGGCTTCGACAGGAAAGCAACTGGAAAATAATTCGGGCAGAGGAAAAGAGCAGTCAGATCACTGCCAGGGCAGTCGGAGGAGGCAGAGCAGCAGCCGGCTCGGCTCTGGCACTCCCACAGCCTTTTGTGTAGCAGCCTGCCCTGGAACTGAGAGGGTTCCCATCGCTTTTTTTCCCAGCTTCTTACAAATATCATGGCCTTTCCAATTCATAAGATCAGCTCTGAAGGAAAGGAAGGGATCAGGACAAGGGCGGTGGGGAACAGAACTTCATGCATCTCAGATGTTGCTATTCTGTGCTTGAGTTTCCACTGGACACAGAGCATTGCTAATCGCCCCTTTATCTGCCTTTTGTTTCCTTGATGAGCATAGTGTTTTGTAAGACCCTATTCATGGCTCTGATGGATTTTCCTTCCTGTGAGGGTACAAGGATGACTTGTGCAACCAGAGCAAGATTAAGAGAGCAAGTCTGGCTAAGTTTTGGGTTTGCAGAGCCAAAGAGATGCTAAGGGCAACATGCCCATGAATTCAAAAGGAATGTTTTAATTGCTGTGCAGAAAAAAGCAAACGGGTGGCTTTGGTGCAAGGCCAGCTCCCTGATGGGTTGGGAGGAACCAGAGGACTGAGCTCCTCTCCTGGACATGGACTGGACCCAGCAACTTCCCTGGAGTAGTATTAAGACATACAGGTGCCCACAGATTGAGCCTCCAGCTTGATCTCACAAGGTGCTGAAAAGCCAGAGAGCACTCACTGTTCCGAAACGGACTTTTAGGCTCCCCCCTTCCCAACACATGGTGCTTAACTCTGGTGAGCTCGGGCAAATGGGAACTGAACCCTGCACTCCTGGAGAAGGAGAGGGCAGCTGAGTCTACCCTGGCGAGCTGTGACCTGCCCAGTTCCTTCTGAGCCGCTTCCTGACGTAAGCAGGCAGCACACTGCGTGCACACCTAGCCAAGTCACTTCACGCTTTCAACATCCTTCAGCTACGCCTGGAGAAAACTGATACTCCAGGAAATTCTGTGGCCTGCAGAAACCCCCGGGCCTGGGTGAGGTCTAGGGCTCGGCCTCAGGCTGGCCACAGAGGCTGCCCCTCCCCCCGAAGGCTATCTTATGGTGGCAGCCAGAGGACACACTCTGCTGCCGATCCCCTCAAGCACATCCACCCTCACCGTCCCTTCTCCCCAGGGCTCTGTCCCTTAGGCCAGCCAGAGAAGATCTTGCAGGTAGGAAAACTAGTCCAGGCCAGGTGGTCCCAGGGTGCTGCTGACCCTCTCTCTGTCAGCTCAGGCACCCCGGAGGAAGGTGAAGGAAACACAAATGTCAGATTTATGTGACCACAGCTCAGCTCAAGGGGTCGAGAAAGTGCTCCGGAAGGCCACAGCCTGAAGTAACCAAACGTCTGCCATTCTCTCAGCCTGTCCCGCAGGTGAAGGTCCTCCCACATCTGCCATATCGTCTGCTCTAGGACAGGGTCCCCTCCTCGGGGGGCTGGAACATCTCTTCCATCAGGACTAATTGGATTTCTCCGGGGGCTGTGTCCCCTGAGTTGCCGGGGTTAAGCCGAGTTTAGCAGGCTTTTGCCACAGCGAAAAAACAAAGAACGTGAAAAAAAGGAGGGCGAAGCCTATGCAGCAGAGCCTGCTCCTCCTGGTGCCAGGTTACTGATCCCGGAACGTCACATGTGCGGGACACAGGCACCAGTCACCCTCCCCAGCCTGCCGTGAGCTGCTGTCCCACCGCACCAGAGTATTGGGACCCGGAGCCGGGGGAGAGGAGCCAGGCGGAGAGCCGAACAGAGCGACAGTGTGCCCCCCACCCCCGGAGCCGGGGTGCCGCTGACTAACCCTGCCTAGGTATGAGGAGCAGCCCTGTGTAGGCGGCGGCTGAGTCACAGCGGTGCCCCCGCCAACGACCATCGCGGCCCCGACTTGGAGGCAGCAGGGAGCCGCGGGCCGGGGCCGCCGGGGGCCCCCTGCCTCCGTGCGGCCCAGGAACACGGGGCCCTCGGGACTCCCGCGCCGGGGACTTCAGAGACACAGCCCGGGGACGGGGCGGAAGCTGCCACAGTACAGCGGCTCCGTGCCAGCGCCCACGGGCCGGTCCCGACCCGGGCATCGGGGCTCCCCGCGGTTTCCTCCGAAGCGGAACTGGAGCTGCGGCCGGGACCCCCGCGGGGCTGCACCGAGCCCAGCCCGGCCCCTCCGCGCTCTCTTTGGGTCCGACCACCCTCAACCCGCCCAGCCGGCCCTGCCGCGGGACTCGCTCCGGGACCTACAGCCGCCGCCCCCGGGACGTCCAGACGTGGCTCTCCCGTCCTTACCTCTCGGCAGTTCGCTGAGGTCGTCCCCGGAGGCCGCTCCGCCACCTTCCTTCTCCAGGCTGCGGCCGAGCAGCGGCGCCGTGGCTGGCAACGGCGCCCCCCCGCCCCTCCGCAGCACCTCGTTGTGCCGCTCGTCCTGGCCCAGACCGCTCACTACCGCCGAGCACACTGCGGGAAGGAGACAAGGGACCGCGGTCAGGCTGGCCCTGCCCGGGATAGCCCACGCGTGACCGCCACCGGAGCCTATTTTTCCCGTGCCCTGGACCCTCCATCCGGGACCGGCACCGCGCTGCCCAGGACCACCCTCCCCTGCGCGTGCCCGGTGCTGTGGTGGCGCTGCCCGGGCCCGGGACACGCTGTCGCTGCCCACAGGTGTCCACGGGTGCCCGCACCTGCCGCCAGCAGCGCGTGGATCAGCACTGCCCGCCCGTCCATGGTCCGCGGCCACCGCGTCCCGGCGACTGCCCAAGCGTCGCTCCACTTGGCCCCGAACCGGCCCCTCTGCCCGGCGGCCCGGCCCCG
>VWYK01006772.1:0-28264 GCA_013399775.1 Semnornis frantzii | reverse complement strand
TTTTCCTGACCACTAACTCTTCTTTTGTGAAGGTGCAGAGGCTTCACTTTGCATATTTTTGGAGGAATGCTGAGCAAATAAAGTGTATGGAAGTTCATCTTATCAGAGGATTCTGTGATACTGTCTTCCTTTTGCTCTTGCAACTTGTTACTTAAGAATGTTGTCTTAGATTATTTATTGTCATTGACTATTTGAAACTTCTGTGAAATATTAGAAAAGTTTTGCATTTTTGCAGTGTTGTGCATGTTCAGATCAGATGATACAGAAAACACCTGTTACCATAAAACATAAAGTAGTTGGCTCTGTGCTGGATGCTGTTACTTCTTAGTTGTTTTTTCATGGGATGAGACCACTCACTCCTTTTTGTTTGCTTTTTAGAGGGAGTCATGCTGGGTTTTTTCTTTTTTTTTTTCAAATTCCTTTTCATCTTTAACTCCTCCAGTGCATCCCACAGTCTGAAGAGGTCTCAGACTAGGATCTGAGAAGGTTTCCTCATGGTCGAGTTGCTGTGTTGTGTTAGTCAGAATGCTGGTGGTGAGAAGGAACATGTGTAACCAGGGGAGCTTTTGAAAGGTATCTAACTGTATACCTATTCTGCAGGAAAAGGGATTCTCTATTTGTCAGGTACAAAAAAAAAAAAGGTATTTTACTGGCTGATGAAGGGTGAGCCAACTGAATAGTACCTCTCTGCTTGTTTTAATGTCTCACAGGTGTTAGGTTTCACCTAGGTCCATAAGTTATTCTCATTCACCTTCAGTAAAACAGAGATTACTAATTAACTAAGGTTTTCTTCTAGGAAAATCCCTTACCTTGTTGAACTCATCGAAAATCATGAATAAAACTAATGGTGTCATATGGCAGGTAGGTAGTAACTAAGTTGTATTTCAAACCAGTGGAAAAGAACTCATCAGGTCTGCTCACCATTGGTCTTCTTCAAAGGCTTTGGAGCATTCATTGCCTGTCCAGACCATGTATTCAACTGCAACAGGCAGGGTAGAAAGGAGGTCTGTGAAGTGAGTACTAAACATTTAGGATTTGTTAGGGTGAAGTCAATACCTTAGGTAAGGGTGCCTGTTTTACTTGTTGTTCTAAAGTAGTTGCTGCTACATCTTGAGGTGTCAGTGGATCTTGTTTTAGATGGGGATCTCTACTGTGTTCCTCGTTAGGATAGTTTCTGTTAAGCAGCTCCCTGATGGGTCAGTAGTTACGTACTGGTTTCTGCTTGCTTTGCAGTAGCAGAGCATGCACAAACCTGTTTATACAGGCCTGGAAAAAAGAGCTACAGCTAGCCCCAGCGCTGAGGCTAGTACGAAGCCCAGTGTGATTTTCAGTTTGGAATAAGCCTCTAGAGAATTGGGAGTTAATTAATCACTTTAAATGTGAGATTCCTCCCTGTCTGAAACATGCAGATTGGCTTGGAACAGATTATTGAATTACTAGACTGGACTGTGTTCATGGAATCCACTTGTGTGGGTTTTGTAACCATGTCCCTTTGGACTGGCCAGGTCAAAAAGATACCTTAAAATACTCACCGTGCTGTGTGAGTGTAAGCAAACAAATGCATTTGGTCATCTCCAATGTGAAGTTTCTTCACTGCATTTTCATGCCTGAGATGTAATACTTGAGCAGGAATCCCAGCTGAAAGTTCTGCCACCATCCTGCTTTATATTCTTGTAAATCAGAGTACTGAGTTCTGTTGGTGCTCTCCTGGGTTGAGGTGAGGAGACGTGGGGCCATTTCTGCAGGACTGCTAGGTAGAAAAGATGGGGAGCAGAAGAGAATCTTAAAACCTGTGGAGAAGATGGAGCACTGAAAACACGATGTAGAGCAGGCCAAGAGAATGTCGTTTTGGTGTTACTGCAGGTTTCAAATACTAGTGACAGTGTTGAAAATGGGCTGGTGACTTGGGATACCAACCTGAGATCCTTTGGTGGAGCAGCCTGAGCAGAGATGAGCTGCCTTGCAGATGTCAGGCCTGCCATTGCTGGTCATCTCTCCCATTGATCTGGTCAGCTGGGGTTAATACTGAGGTCAGTTTGAGTGTCCTGGAACTAACACACCTGTAATGTAGGACACTGTTCTGTCTGTGAGAGTGAGACCCTGTGAGGTGCTTACTTCCCTCACCACCAGTCATGAAGCCGAGAGCTGCCTCCGTCTTTATTTACATTGTATCTATAGCAGTGTTTGCTAAACAAACCTGTTTTGAAAGGAACTTCTCATAGCTCAGGTCCTTGTTTCATATCTGATAATTGCATAATATTTATATAGAAATAAAGGCTGTCTTTTAGACAATCCTGCCTTGAGTTATTAAACTTCCTATTGTAATTGGAGCTAAATCAATTCGCACCCCTCCTCTCCCCCACCCTCTTGATCTAATTTGCTGCCTACAAACCTGCTGCTGCAGACTGGCAAGCTAAGGCAGGTGGGCAAGATCCACTCGTGGGGGCAGTGGGCTGTGTTGTCTGGCAGGGAGCTGATCTGATCTAATGGCTTGGTATTCCCAGAGGAATGATGTTCCAGCTCATCAGGTGCCTTTGTGAACCCATGAAATTCAGTGAAGTGGTAGGAAAATTATTTGCTTCTCTCCATGCTTTCTCTCTTTTAGGTGTGTTAAATCAATCTGTAAAGTGTCTGATAGCTGCCTGGCTTGTCACAAGATGAGCATTGCCTAAACATGACGCTTCAGATAGTTTTATGCTTTCTCCATTGAGATGGTGATGTCCTCAAGCACCTCGTAACTCCCCATAGTTGTTGGGGTGCTTTGACATTACAAGATCCATAGAGGTAGCACTGGAAGATGATCTCTTGGTGATGCACAGGTCTTAGTGGCGTCTGTCTTCTTGGACTGAAACTCCTTTTTAACTGAAAAACTGTCTTGGGAACTTAGAGCTCAAGCCTAATAGAGCAGGCTTGATCTTCTGTCCCTGATTGTCTGAACTGTTGTTTACATTAATTACACCTTGTTGCTCTGAAATACTTTTGAAACATTTTCTTCTGTAACTTTGAGGTGCCAATAAAGGGCAATGTACTGAGGTCCCAGTGAGAGCTTTTGTGAAAGTATTCCCATTTGTGTGTGGCTTTTCCTTTGTCATTTCCACCATCTCTTGGAACTGAAACGATGATGCCTGGAAGATAACTTAAGTAGGAGCAAAAATGTTTGGGTGGCTGGGTTGGGGAGGGCAGTGCTTGAAAATCCAGGTAAAGCAAAGGCAGATGTTTTGCTGGTGTGAGGAGTCTGCAGCAGGGATGTAGTGGATGGACTTGCCATGGGAAGCTCCCAGGAGTGCTGTGTCAGTGACAAAGTTTTTTCATTTTACTTTCTGCTTGGAATAATTATATTTGATGGTTTTCAACTTGTGTTTTTATTTATGTGTGTGGTGTTTAAAGGTTTGGTGTCAAATCTGAAATACAAACTCATTTTCAATCTTTATTTAGTGTCCTGCTGGCATTGCTCCAGACTTTTAGAGCAAGATTAGAGGTGGTAATCAGGTGTTGGTGCTCTGCGTAATAAAGGACAGACAAGAAACTGTCAGAGATTTGGTTTATCAGGTGCAGCCATGGTATCATCTGGCATGATCCTAGGGCAGAGTGGCACATCTTGTTAATTATGGAATGAGGTTTAAGTAGAGATGATGTATTTCAGCTTCTTCTGCATCACCTTTCAGCCTGGTCCAGAGGCCTGTATTAGCCTTAAGGATGCCAAGGTGCTGCTGCATGTTCTCAGATGTATTTAGGTATGCATCCAAATGGAATTGTTAGAGAAGTATTTAGGAAGGGTTGCCCGACGCAAAAGAGGAAATCAAGTAGACGTTTGTTTGTGGAGGAGATTGGAGTTTAGGAGTCTTAGTCGAGGGCTCAGGTACTCTGCAAACACAGAGCAAGGAGTGTTGTTAACCCAGAAGAAAAGATTCAGTAGCAGCTTTCTCTGTCCTATCAAGACTTTTGGTCAGGATAGTCTTCCCAGAAGTACTGCTTTGGGACAAGTGGAAGGAGGGCAGAGTGAGCTGTCTCTGCTGCTGCTTTTGCTTGCAGTAAGCAAGAGGAGTGGTGCTGGTACAGCTGCAGTGGGAAGCTTTTCCGTTCGCTGCAGCCTCTGTCAGAAACAGGCTGTTTGTAAGCAGCTCCAATCTATTCTGGGAAATGAGTCTTGCAATACAGGAAAGGCTGTTTAGCCTCACTAGGAGAAATGTCTGTAGCGCTCTGTCTTTGCCCATCTTGGAAGAATTGCTGGTGTGAGTTGGGAGTGTAGTGCTTGCAAAGCTACCTTTCGTACCCCTGACCTGAGGTAAACTCAGTCATGGTGTTAACATATAAATACCGATGTAGTCGAGTCCAAATAGCTGTGACAAGTTGCTGAGGAGGGGGGAACTGATGGTGTAACTGGATCTGCAGAACTGTGAGGCTGCTGCAGCCCTTGGCAAAACTTCAGCAAAGGTCCATCAGTGCTGTGGGCAGGCATGAAGCAGCACAGTGGAGCGAGCAGCACTCTGCCCTCAAGTCCCATGCAGCTGGCAGCTCTTAGGGGCTTTGACTGGGAGTTACTCCTCGTTGCAATTGTTTTGGCAGTTGGAATTGTATCTTGGATCCACGTGGTCCTAGTGAGCCTCACCAAGTAAGATGCTTATTAACTGCCCAAAGCAGCTCTCAAAATAATCCAAAAATAGCACCATGACTGGTTACTCTGTCACTCTGCTGCAGATCTCATTAGGACAGAGCAGGGTGCCTAAATTTTGCCACATGAACAGTGCTTTATGTCTTCCAGGAATGCCAACGTGAAATCTGTTGGGTTGGGGTTTTTTTTGTTTATTTAATGGCGTGGTTTTTTTTTTTTTTTCCCCTCTAAGTTTATTTCTTAAAAGGTAACATTTATTTGATCTGTTTAGGGTGGTTTGATTTTTTTTTTTTAAATATACATAATTTGTATTAAAAAAATAATTGTTAATATCACTGCAGGTCCTTCCACTCACAGGAGGCATCTGGCTGATGAGGTTATTTTGTACTCTATTATTAGTGATCATCCTCTCCAGCCTTGCCTTAGTGGGGGAGAAACTACCTTGATTTGCAGAAATGCCAGACAACACGGCTTGAAATGCATTGGAACTTGTGGGAGTCTGGCAGCAGTGCAACTATTGGAACATTTTGTGTCTAAGTTTTCAGTATTTTGACATAGGTTATGTTTGTATTGTGGGTATGTTGTTAAATACCAAAACAGACTAAAAATCGTTGCTCAGCATGTGCAGAAGTAATGGAAGCAGCTGCCTTCTCTTGCTGTGATACAAAAAGATGTACACACTGTGTACGAAGTGAGTTGTGTGTGAGAATTGAAATGTGCAAGGCCTGTGAAAGTACAGTTTGCAGATGTAAAGAAGAGCTGCAGGGCAGTGAAAGCTGAACAGAATGCACCAATACTATGCAGCTTGTACCCTAAGTAGGAGGTGGGTCTGAATTCACTATGAGAAGTGACGCTTGCATCATCAGTGTTAAAAAGCCATTTGTGAAGGGTCCTACAGTAGGATGTTCTTCCTCTTGTGGGGCGAAAACTCCCTAGCAAGCCCCTGGAGTATTTGTGGCTGGTGAGTTAATGCTGATGTAGGTCCCAGAGGTGTGTTGTTGCAGGTGGTGTTCTGTGAAATCCTGGAGTGGGTGTTGGATGGCAGTGATTGAAGAGCAGGTGGTTCTTGCCTTTACTGAGCTTCAGAGCCACAAGTTCAAAGCTTGCAGGGAGACACCTTCTGAAGGCTGACACAAGGCCAATGAGCTTACCTGTGCCTGACTATGTTCGGGCTCTTCCCGATGCTGGGAACCACCTCTAGTGCTCCTCCAGTACTTCTGCAGGTGCTCCCGTCGCAGGCAGCATTGTTAGCCCTGTCAGTATGTCTTCAGATGGGAGAACTGTTAAACGTTGTAGTGTAGTTTGGGGGAGAAAAAAAGCCCATCAGCATGTAATAAAATGTCTTGGACTGCAGATTCTCAGTTAAGGAAGAGCCTCTTAGGCGCATGAGGATTTTCTGCTGATGGCCCCACACACACTGCAATGGGAATAATATTGCTAGTGTGCTTTGTTGAGGCAAAGTGCCTGCAGTAGTCTTGGGGGAGAGCATAAAACACTCTGAATTGCTCTTGGAGATAAGCTTGAGTTTTTCCAGAAATCAGTTTGGCATCAGGGCTTATGCCAGCAGTGAGGCCTGAGGCTGGCTGGGGGGACATGGCCTGACACTGGAGTTGTGCAGTGGGGAACCTTCCTGTAGGGATGTGTTTTGCCATGAGCTGTGAATGGCTCTTCTTCGTAGTGAAAATGTGTATCACTGGTGTAAGTCATTAATTTTCTGTGTGTTCAGCTCTTGTCAGTGAGAGCTCTCTTAGTTTAGGACCCTTTTCTGAACTCATCTTGGAGATGCTGCTTCTCCAAGCCCTAAATGAGAGCCTGCTGTCTTAGCGTGAGGACACTTGTAGCTAGCCACTGAGGTGTGGCACAGTGCTCTGCGTGCCCAAGAGCCACTCTTCTGCCCTTGGCTATTATATTCATATGTTAGCCCTGCATTTCCATGGGCAGCCCTGACTGGCCTGGGCCTTTGGTGTAATGTTGCAGAACATTTACATATCAAAAATGGGAAGAAATTCACCCAAGTTTCTCTTGAATAGCTCTGTGCAGCTCTCCAGGACTCCTGTTAAGGTTTCTCACATAATAGGGCACTTAAGGAATTTGCAGATAGCCTAACTGGATCTTTTTAAGGTACAAACTATCCCTTTCTTAAAGTGTTGTGTGATGGGGCTGAATGTGATGGTGTGCACAAGAAGAGAGAGAAAAGTACTGGGGGAAATCAGGAGGCTGAGGTTAGGGCATGAAGAGCAGCAGTGGATGTGTATTGAATGTGTCTCATTTGCATATTTAAGGCATTGGTAATGTTGAGTAGGTATTATGAAATGTTTTTTTTGTCAGACAGTATTTCTTGAAATAGAGGAAATTATGCCTGAATTTGGGACAGATTCTGAGACATGGTTGTACTCTCATTAGAGTGTGACTCAGGTATCCTCCTTGTTTACTCTGCCAGGCTATCCTAAACGCCCAGTGTGCTCTGAGCTTCTCTGTTGAGCCGATGTGGGACAGTGTTATTGCTGCTCAGTTGGGATACCTGCTTGCTTCATTGTTCTGTGTGTAGAAGATGTTAATAACTGAGTAACAGCAAGTGCCGGCTTGGAAGGAGGCGTTTTGGGTTTGAATTTTAGTCAACTGGTGTGTTTCTCCTCAAACCAAACAAAATCCTTGTGCTATATTAGTTGAAATTATTTAAAAACAGAACTAAGCATCTGGGGAAAGCATTCAGTTCCTCCCAGGCTTTCGGGTTTAGCTACAGCAAAGTCGTCAGTGACGGCAGGGTAGGCAGTATTCTGGTGACAAGGATACAACAGCCTCTTCTGGCAGCCTCTTTTGGTGGTTAATTGTCCAGACACACAGAACATTTTTTTTCAGTATTTAACCTGAGTTACCCTTGCTGTAGTTTAGGATCTTTCTAGTTGTAATTTTGACAATAAACTGTTTCTCCTGTTTTTCTTTCATGACGTGAACTGTTCTTTCGGTGAGCTGACCAGATGAGGCTTACAGTTGCATCCTGTAATTTCTCTGCGCTACCATTATTTTGGGGGTGCTTTTGTTGTGTGGTTGGTTTGCTATTTTTTTTTTCCCCTAATGTTTTATGTTTAGTATAAAAACTTAAAAAATGGTAAAACTCTTTTCTTGACTTGTCATGTAGGTTGAATCCTTTATTTTGGACCAAGAAGACCTTGATAACCCGGTACTTAAAACCACATCCGAGTTGTTCTTGTCGGGTGCTGCCGAAGGTGCAGACTTGAGAACTGTGGATCCGGAAACACAAGCAAGACTAGAAGCCTTACTGGAAGCAGCAGGTACTTTCTGTAGTTTATTTCTCAACCTTACTTGCACACAGATCTGTCAGTCTAAATTTTGACCCTAGTGAGGTATTCACAAGTCTGGAATTTTTCCAGGATGGTGAGGAGCAGAGCATGGAAAACATGCTCATAATGTTACAGATGTTGAGAGTTGCTTGGTCACTCTTTCTGTACACACAAAGGTAGAAAAGTTAATTTGAATTAAATGGTATCTCACTGACCAGAACAGATTACCAGCTGCTAGTGGAAGGATTAAAGGGGAGAGACTGGAAAGTAGACTTGCTAAAATGAATTTTTTTTTCTTCATTGCTCACTGTGGAATTCTGAGTTACTCCAGAAATTGCAGGTGAAATACTTGCTTCTCTGGTTTGACTTTCACAAAAAATATTTCTCCTTCAGGTAGTTCTGAGGTATTAAACGTACTCAATGCTCATGCTTCAGGACAAGACTAGATAAACATTTGTTACTTTTGTAGTGAGAGCTTGACTAATTTAGAATCTTTCTAAGGTTTCTGACTTGAGTATTTGCAGTGCATTTGAAAATTGTCAGTTTCAAAATTCCAAAGGCAAAAAGCTGTAAAAACCTTGCTTTGAAACAAATCCTGATTGATCATTATGGGTACATACTTGGACTAGTAGTAGTGTGCTGAAATTGTAGTTTTGAGACTAGCTTCAAACACACTTAAGAGCTGGATAGAATAGCATTCATGTGCAACTGTTCCGATGTAAAGCTGCGTGCAGTCCTAAAGCAGAAATTCATTTGGAGGAAGCAGAGGTGTAAAGGAACTGGGGCTTTGGGCTGTCTTTGCCTTTGAAGTTAGAAACCTCACCCTTACAACACAGCACAGCTTTCATCAGCAGAAAGTTGCAATATCTTAGTTAAAGGTGGTCCCCTAAAATTGTTCTGAACTAATGTAACACTTGATCCAAGCTTGCACTTCCAGGGAAGATGGACTGCTGCTGGGCTACTCCGACACCAAGGGCATTTGGATGCTCTCATCCCTCCTTTGACACGTTGAGAATCAGTTTCACATACACCCCAAGGTCGATGTGTCCTGAGTTCCTGCTGGCTTTGTAAACTGTCAACCCAGCTGTCTGATGGCCATGCTAGGAGGGCAGGCTGCCTCACTGCTAGGTGGGGCTGAGACCTTCACAATCATTTCATGGTGCTGGAGAAATCTGGGATGTGCCATGACTTCTTGTCATGCCTGGGAGGATGCTTTCTTTAGGCTTCCAAACAGTAGCTGGACAGTTGTCCTTAGGATTAGATTATTTGTTTTTAGTCTGTTTCTGTGCTTTGATTTCCTGAGTTGTTGGAGTAGGGATGTAGAAAATGGGCAGGAAAGAAGGAATCTGGAAAGAGAAGTGAATAAACTTCTGTTTGGGGTCTCCATCTCTGTCTGAGAAGACTGGGCAAATTAATGCCACTTGATAAATGTCTGAGATCAAAAGACTGAAAACGCTATTGAGGCATTCCTCCAGTTAAGCACTAATTATCTTTCCCACTGCAGGTTTGAAGACTAAAAATATTATTAGGCAAACCTAAAGAAGACACTGAAAATCTGCATTTATTTAATAAAAAACATGAATTATATGAGCTTTTCCAAACACTTTTGTCTGGGAGATGTTCTGCTATCTTCACTGGACTTCTCTGCCTGATTTGCCTGAAAATGATCTTTGTAACCTTAAGTGAGCATCGTGGCAACAAAGTGGCCTAGTATTGGGACTTCAGTTTGCAGTTTGACAGAAGCAAATTATTTCTCCTGCTATTTTAGCCACATTTTATTTGCCAGAATTAAGAATAATTTGCAAATGTAGATGGCAAAACTATTGCTCAAACAAGTAGTTTAGCTACAGCATTGTCTGATGTGGTTTCCAAAGTGGCCTGAGCTCTGTGATCACGTCTCCCGTGTGAGGCTTGCTCCCAGCTTACAACCTGGAGGAAAGTTAGCTCTGCATGTAGTGGCTCAGATTTCTTGGGGCTTCTCACATGCAGGGTTTGTGGCTGCATCATTAGGATCTTACCAAATATGGCTTACAAAACTGGTTTTGCTCATTCTCCTGAATCTTTAATGCTCAACTCTCACGTGGACGTGCTGTTCCTTAGTTGTGGAAGGTAAATTCTAGCAACTGCAGCCAGATGGAATATTAATCATAGAATCATAGAATGGTAAGGTTGGAAGGGTCAAGGATCATCTAGTTCCAATCCCCTGCCATAGGCAGAGACACCTCCCCCTAGTACAGGTTACTCAAGACCTCGTCCAGCCAGGCCTTGAACACCTTCAGGGAGGGAGCCACCACAACCTCCCTGGGCAACCTGTTCTAGTGCCTCACCACCCTCACTGGAAAGAACTTCCTCCTAACATCCAGTCTAAATCTCCCCTCTGCCAGTTTAAACCCATTGCCCCTAGTCCTGTCATTGCAAGCCCTTGTAAATAATCCCTCCCTGGCCTTCCTGTAGGCCCCCTTCGGATACTGGAAGGCTACTATTCTTCAAGTCCATTCTGCAGAACTGGTTTTCAACCACCTCACACTCAAGATTTATGGGAGAGTTTTTTGGTTTTAAGTAGCAGTCTTGATTGCGGAGTTGGCTAGGCCTTCATGTGGAGGGGGGAAGACCAGAGGTTAGTTGAACTTCCCCCCAAATATTTCTGTATTTACCTATCGTAAGAATGCTGAATATTTTTTCACAGTTCAGCTTAGTTGTTTCATTTCCAAACTATTTTGTGGGTTTTGCATGCTGAGGGTGGCAGTCTTGAATAAAATTTCTAGTAAGGGCTGTGCCTCACTCCCCTCAACACAGCAGCAGGTGTGTATGTATGTATGTGCATGTCCACGTGCACACCAACTGCCAGAACATCTTTCCTAGGACCTTCTTAAAACCTGGCTGATTCACTTCATGCTGGACAGCCACACTTCTGCCATCTGTTCAAGCCAAGCACCACACTTTGTTGGTGAACAGCTGTCAGTGCCCGACTTAGTTCACAAAAGTGGGCTTCTGCAGACCAGAGGCTTCAGCTTCAGTGAACATCATAAATAAGCCTTCTTTCATTTTCAGAAACAGAAGACAAAACAAATCCTGTTCCTGGGAAAGTTATCCTAAATAAACCAAGTGTCTTGTAAACCTTCAGTCTGACTCCAGGTAGCAAGGAAGGGGTTTAGAGGTAAAATAATCTCTGATGGAGATGTTTGAACAGATCCTTAGTATCCCCACAGTCAATTCTCCTGGCTAGAAACATTGAACTCCACTGTTACTCAGGGTAGTGTTGGTTTCTTCAAATCACATTCCATCTCTGAATGATAATGGCTCTCTGTGGATCTTCACTAAGGCTGCCAATTGAATTTCCTTTTTAGGGACAGCATGGAGGGATGAGAGCTCTTTGCTGCTGTGGTACCATTCAGAGCTTTTGCTCATCTTGCATGTTCTGCTGTGAGTCCCTCAATCCATGTTCTTGAAAGGGCAAACTCTTCTCCAAGGTGATGGAAAAGCAAGTGAAAGATGTTTTATTTTCTGGTCCCACCTTTTATAGGTATCTGGAAGGGAAAACAACTATCAGTCTTCTTTCAGGAGTGCAGATTGTTTCTTAAAGAGGATAGGGAAAGGTGTTGGTCGAAGCATGGGGTCGAATCAAAATCCCAGATGCCTGTTCAGTGTGTTCTGCACCCAAACCATGAAATCCCACAGAAAGAGCAGAATGCCCAGCTGCTCACCCATCTGTTGCAGCATGGATTTGCTGAGTGCTCTAGAATGTTACTGATTTTCAACTTGAGGGAATAGCTTGGGTGCCTGTGTCCTTACCAGGGGATACTTGAGCATATTCCTTCTCAGTCTGAGTGGTGAAGCACTTTATCAATGAAGGATGGATGCAGGAGAAACAGGTAAAGGAACTCTGTCTAGCATTTCAAGCACTTAGTGTTCCTGTTGAGGAGGTGTTCCTCGGGGAGGAGTCATCTTAGCAGTGAGATTTTCAGGACCTTGCTGTTGTTTGTAAAGAGGCTTGTGAGGAAAATGGGAGTACTGGAGAAAGGATCCATGTTCAGCCAAGGGTTTCCTTAACAAAACGGTTGTGAGGAGACCATCTTTATGTTCACACAGGAAGGGTTTGTTTCTGCATTCTTTTCTGTTGAAATGCAGCATGAAAGGTGATTAGAGACCCTCATCTAGGGGACTTGGTGTATCTGAGACTTTGGGGTGTTACAGTGCATTTAAATTGTGAAAGAGAAAGCTACTTTTAGTGACAAGTGCCTGCTAATACATGGGGAATTTTAGTAATTGGCTCAGACAGGAGAGCTTGGTACAGCTCTGTAGAAAGCTGGTGGGGTGAGATAGATGGGCATAGGGGGATGGGTTGTGTGTTCTGGAACGGGGAAGTAATCACCTACTTAGTGCACATACATAACACATTCCCAGTCTGAATGGGCACAGATAAAATCTGCCTGCTTTAGGATAAACTGAAAGGCTAGAGTGAGATTCAGCAGTTGTAGGACAGAATGCTTTCCAGTGTGTCTGTCTCTAGATTTGTTCACTGGCCAAACTGTTGACCAAACCNAATTATTTTTCCCAACATTATAGGGCTTGAATGTAATGAGGTAGCACTACTGGTGAGCGAGCTGAAGTCTGAAAACAGTTGAGAAGATGCAAAGTTTGCTTTCATCCTATATTGGAGAGATCCCTTGAGAAGCATCACAGACTAGGATAGATGAATTCTTTGATCGTCTTGTTCATGATCAGTGAGATTTATGTCTGGACCAGGTGTTTCTTATCTTAGGGCTGATGAGTAACATACTTATGTTTTAAATAAATGTGGCATTTAATTCATTAGAAACCTCACATCTAAAGAGTTATCCAAGATCCACTTCAAACTACAAGTTGAGTGCTGTAGAAAGCAGGCAGTCTATGTTTGTCAATATAATTGCTGCACTTCTGTGCTTGAGGAGTGTAATAAATAAGTTTCTAGATCCATGTTCTTGAGTAAAATAGAAAAATGGGGTCTTTATTGAGGGGAATTCAAGAAAGGATTGCTAGAAATTGAGCAAAGAAGTTTTAAGCAGAATTGGAGCAAAATTTATGGTGACAATATACCAATATTTCAAGTGCCTAGCCACTTTGAGCATGGCAAAAGTCTTATTTCAGCCCAACTGTTTGGACTGATTGTTTTATTTTTTTAAACCAAGAGAGGCTTTTCTCCCTAATGTGATCTGATCTGAAATACACTGTGGCACATGGCTGCAGTGCAAAAGTCAAATAGGAGAAACAGCTGTGGATAAGAAAGTTTGAGTAGGCCGCAGCTCAGTACTTTCTGCAGACATCAAAGCTGTGCTGCTGCCCATGTGGCCACTGTCTTAAGTGGGAAAGTTTTGCCTTAGAGGTTCTTGCACATTACAGTGACTTGCTTTATTTTCTTTCTCCACCATCCAAAGATTCAGAGTGGGAAGGAATATATGGTATGTGAAACAGACAGATGTGTTGTGCTTTTGGAGTAAGTTGGAGACCCTGAATTTTGTGCATGTCATTGAATTATTAATTCTTGAGGTTTTGCATGAGTTCAGTATATTTTTTTTTTCTAATCTAGTAGCCCAGATTAGAAAAAGTATAGTCTAATCCTGCTGCCAGTCAAATTAACTCCCCTCCTTTTGAAAATGTGTTAAATGTACTAGCTTCAGATTTTTGGCCTCTTTTTTTGGTTGGATTTCACCTGGAAGAACAGTTCCATAGTCATAACACTTAGATTGTACCCCTTTAGGTGTTCAGACAGCTAAGCTGTCTCCCCAGCTGTGAACAATACACATCTGGAATTCTTTGGCAAAGATAATCAGAAAAATTTTTAACTTTTCATTGAGGGTGGGGAGTGGTAAGAGGTGAAACCAAAAGTTAAAAGCTTAGTTTGTGAAGTGTTAAAGTTGGCCAGGGTACCCCTTGATCTCTTGTTTGCGTATTTATATATATCTTAGAGGCCATTGCTAATCAGCCTGTGATTCATGGCAATGCTCTAAACAAGTTGGGTCATTCTCTTTTTTGATGTGAGTTTTCCAGAGCCTTGGATGCATTTGATTAATCCACTCTACTCCTTTCTGATTTGTTTCTTCCATATTTATTTTTCATGCAACATGGATTCTTCTACAAGATAAAAACCTCTTTGGGGATAATTCCTGATGAAAACCTGTTTTCCATGTACTGTTGTTTTCAGCACCTGTGTGTTAGTGCTTGGAGTAGCTTCAGCCAACAAAGGGAAGCAGGCAGGCCTTGGGCAGAGGAGAAGCAGTGGTGTACTGACAGTGCTGTGTAATGCCTGAATTGAGATGGAATTTGGCCTGTAATAAGAAGACATCCTGCTCTTTTGTTTTTTTGCTTATGATGTACTTCATCCATTAGAGTGCACATAACCACGGTGAGGTTTGCAGTGGGGTGTGGAAGCCCACATCGGGCCCTGTGCCAGGCTGTCAGCCCTACTGTCTGTGCTTGGTGTCTCCTAACCTTACAGGCTTCCAGGGATCTGTTGTGGAACAGCTCTGGTTTGTTTGCAGTACATTGAAGCAGGCTTTTGTTTTGGTTGTCTTGAGATTTGTGGTGGAGTTGGTAAACAAACATCTTGCATAGTAGCTTTGCAGGACAGCTGATGAGGTGGGGCTGTGGTGTTAAACAGGTACAGAGAACTGGAGCACTAGCAGAGATCCCAGCTCAGGGAAGGCTACTGTCTGGCACCTACTGCTATTGACCCAAATGTCTTACCACAGGAGGTACCTTACCTGAGTGTGCTGTGGTGTCTTTTTCTGTGTTTTCTGTTTCACTCCTGTCCACGCTTGCTCCCTCTAAACAGATGGGTACAGATGTGATTTTGTCTTTGTGTTGGAATGTAGATGCTAACCTTGTGAAGCAGTTGCTGTGCTTGCAGGTTTGAGATTGTCAGAATGTAACTTCTCCCTAAGCGTATCAACTTACCAGCAGCAAGCAATGAGGAAAGGGTGAGGAGGTAGCAAAGCCTGTGTCTCCCTCGTATCTCTAAGAAGACTCTGCTCATAGCTTATTAAACCACTCAGTTTCACAGACTTTCATGTTTGATTTGCTGCACCTGTCATAGAATCATAGAATGGTAAGGTTGGAAGGGACCTCAAGGATTGTCTAGTTCCAACCCCCTGCCATAGGCAGGGACACCTCCCACTAGTACAGGTCACTCAAGGACTCCTCCAACCTGGCCTTGAACACCTCCAGGGAGGGAGCAGCCACAAGCTCCCTGGGCAACCTGTGCCAGTGTCTCACCACCCTCACTGCAAACAACTTCCTCCTAACATCCACTTTCAATTTCCCCTCTGCCACTTNGGGGTCTGAGGAGAGCAGAGCAAAGGGGCAGAATCCCCTCCCTTGCCCTGCTGCCCACACTGCTCTTGCTGCAGCCCAGCACACAGTTGCTGTCTGGGCTGCACTCACACTGCAGCCTCATCTTGAGCTTTTCATCGCCCCAGACTCCCAGGGCCTGTTCCTCAGGGCTGCTCTCAGCCATTCCCCACTGAGCCTGGAGGTGTGCTTGGCATTGTGCCTACCCAGGTGCAGGACCATACACTGTCAGTCATGTAGTTAGCAAATGATTAAAGCAGAACTTACAACTGTACTGGATAGAGTTTGAGTATGAAGTGAATAGTTCATAGTGTGCAGAAGGTTGGATCTTAATCTCCCCACTCAGTTTTTTTTGGTGTTCTGTGACTTAATGGGAAAGCATGGTGGTGGTAACTATTGCCAGGGGCTTGACTGGGCACTGACCAGAGAAGTGAGTCAGGCTGGCAGTCTGGGGTTGTAGTCATGCCTTCTGGAACACAACTGTATAGGAAGCTGGGCTGCTGGCTAGCAGTTCATGCAAGATTTACTTAATCTGTCTAATCATGTGCTGTGATCACTGTTTTGGGATACTTGGGAGGAGTTAATTGAGCTCTTGTGGGTGGACCTTTTTCTATTGGTTTAATAATGGCATTAAATATTGGGGAGTGTGTCAGGAGCAACAGATTATACTGAGTTGTTACTGCATTACAGTACGTAATGTAACAGGCAAAGCTGTTGCTTTTGTCTGTTGGCAAGTCACCTTTGACAAAATATCACAGAATGACAGAACACATCCAGCTGGCACAGCCCTCCAGGTTCACCCAGTCCAAGCCTCCACCAGGCTCAGCACCAAAACATGTCCCTTAGCACCAAGGCCACAGCTGCCTGAACACCCCCAGGGATGGAAACTCCAACACTGCCCTGGGCAGCCTGTACCAATGTCTGAGAACCCTTCCAGGGCAGAAATATTTCCTTCTGTCCAGCCTGATCCTCCCCTGGAGCAGCTTGGAACCATTGCCTCTGCTCCTGGTCCTTGGCACCAAGCATCAGAGGCTGTCCCCTCTTCACTGCCACCTCCCTTTCAGGTAGCTGCAGAGAGCAATCAGCTCTGCCCTCAGCCTCCCCTTCTGCAGCCTGCAACCCCCCAACTCCCTCATCCTCTCCTCGCATCCCAGCTGCTCCAGGCCCTTCTCCAGCTTTGCTGCCCTGCTCTGGACACCAGCTGCTCAGTGTCCTTCCTGCAGTGAGGGCCTTAGAACTGAACAAATAATGGCAATAAACATTCAGGTTCCTAGAATTTGGTATACACACAGCATAAATAATCAATTCTGCTTGTTTCTAGAAAGTAAATTCTTTGACTAGGTTAATGAAACTGATGTAACAGACACTGCCACTCATTTCTGATTCTCCTTAAGTGAGCAAGTGGCTTTATTTGCAGTGAGGCATGCACCTTTGCTGCCTGTGATGAATGATTTTCTGCTTTTTTTAAAAGATGTTCTTTTGAAAGCCAAGAACTCGTCTCCTTTTTTAGAACCAGCGATAGTACCTGAAACATCTTGCACAGAAATGTTCTCTGTGACTATGAAGTATTTAAATACTTGAGGATTCAACACGTGGTAGGATATTTGTATTGGAGCAGTGCATGAAGGATCAGTTATTATTGTTGTTGGTAGGCAGGAAACCAGTTCTTGTTGTGGCAGGAGAAACCAGAGTTCAGTTCCTTCCTTCCCTGGGTGACAAAGCTTGAACTCTAACAGCAGTAGTAGTTACTCCTGCCTTTTACCAGCACTTCTTCCTCAAATTCTCTACGACATCCTAATGCTTTTTGAAAAGTAGGGCTGAAAGAAATCTCAAGAGATCTGGTTCTGCCTCCTGCTCTTCCTTTCCCCCATGCAAATTCAGCTGTCCTTGTGCCATTTCTCACTGGTGGCTTTAAGAACTGCTTAGGTCTCTGGTGCTGGAAGCTCCCTGGCATGCCAAGCCAACTGCAGTCCTTAGAATGAGAAGTCTTTTCTATGGCCCCCTCAGTGTTCCCTGTTGAGTAACCTGGGGGTGAAGGGGGCACTCAGCTGCTTGGGAAGAGCTAAGAGGTAAAGAAAGTTGTAGTAAAGCAACTGGTGTTTTTCACTCAGTGGAGTTGCAGTGGCTGCTTGGTTTAGGCATCGTATCTGAGTTCTGTGTTCCCTTTTTTGGTGCTGCCATCCTTAGAACCACATTTCAGACTGTTGTCTTCTCTCTTGTGTTAAATAACATCAAATCTCTCTGCCCTTAACTCATGTGATTTAAACTTTGATCTGTTCTTGCTCTCCTGTGGAGTCTCTACGTGCTGTCCATCCTTCATAGCTTGTTGCCTTAAATCAGTCATGTCACTCAACTTGAACTCTGCTGATGCCGGGGAAGAGGAGTGTTATTTCATCTGTCCTGCAAACTGTGCTTTTGTTTGTATAGCTCAGTTTGTCCTCTGCCTTCTGCAGGAAAAATGTTGGTTTGCAAGTCGAATTTGACTTGAAATCTACCAATTCCTTTCCGAAGAACTTTTACTACACACATTCTTCCTGTGTGCAGCTGGTTGCCTCTGTGTGCCTGGGTGTAGATGGGTGCTTGCCGAGCCTCCTGTTTGGATGTGTCTATACAAAAATTACTGGATCTGAGTTGTTACACAGGCTGAAATTCTCTCTGTGCTTTCAAAGAGTTACATGCCTTTAGAGTAACAGAAGGAGGCTACAGTAAGCAAGAATCTTCTAACCAGCCTGGCCTCACTTCCATTTGGCTTTGCCTTGTATTGCCAAAACTAAGCAAGCATTGTTATTTGGGAGCCTCTGCAGAGAAAAGAGCAAGCAGGGGGATGTAGCCATGAAAAGAGGAGAAACTTGCAGTATGGCTGTGCTTTAAGCTGTTAGCCTCAGCTTACAGTAAGCACACCCAGGGCCTGATCTTCCTGAACTGAAGAAACAGAGTAATAAGAGGTTGGACAGTTTTATTTCAGCCTCTGTGTAGGCAAAGGTCTCTTACAAGAGGTGCTGGTCAGTGACTTGCTACACCACTTACACACAAGCCTGTGGGGCTGGGTGGGTTACACCCAAGGGTACAGATTGCGCTGGTGGAAGTGCTCACCAAGCTACTTTCCATCGCTGCCCAGCAGTCCTGGGTAACTGAGGAGGTCCCAGCTGGCTGCAGATTGGCAAATATGATGCCTGGCTACAAGAAAGCCCAATGGGGATGTGGTCAACTACAGAGCTGTCAGTCTGACCTCAGTACTGGGGGAGGTCATGGAGCAGATCATGTTGAGTGCCATGATGGAGCATGTGGAGGACAACCAGGCAAAACAGGCCCAGTCAGCATGATCTCCTATGACAAGGTGACCTGCTGAGTGGATGAGGGAAAGGTTTCATGCTCTCCCACAGCATCCACGTGGAGAAACTGGCTGCTCATGGCTTGGCTGGATGGACACTTGGCTGGATTAAGAATTATCTGGGTGGCTGGCTTCAAAGAGCAACAGTGAATGGAGTCAGCTCCACTTGGCAACTCATCACCAGTGGTGTTCCCCAGGGCTCAGCACTGGGGCCAGTTCTGTTTAACATCTTTATCAATGACCTGGATGAGGAGATTGAGCGATGTTTGCAGATGACACCACAGTGGGTAGCAGAGTTGATCTTCTGGAGGGTAGGGATGGCTCTGCAAAGGCACCTGGCCAGGCTGGATCTGTGGGCTGAGGTCAGTTGTATGAGATTGAACAAGGCCAAGTGCTGGGTCCTGCTCTTGGGTCACAACAACTGCACGAAAGCTCCAGACTTGGGAAAGAGTGGCTGGAAAATAGCCAGGCAGAAAGAAGACCTGGGGATGCTGGTTGATAACCAGCAAAACAGGAGCCAGGGTGTGCCCAGGTGGCCAGGAATGCCAGCAGCAACCTGGCCTGGGTCAGCAGTGGTGTGGCCAGCAGGATAGTGCAGTGATTGTGCCCCTGTACTCTGCACCTTGAATCCTGGGTTCAGTTTTGGACCCTTCACTCCAAGAAGGATGTTGAGGGACTGGAGCAGGTTCAGAGAAGGGCAACAAAGGTGGGCTTCCCCAGCTGGAGGATCTGGAGCATAAAGGCAGGGGAGGAGCAACTGAGGGAGCTGGGGGTGTTTAGTGTGGAGGAGAGAAGGCTGAGGGGAGACCCTGTTGCTCTCTGCAGCTCTCTGAGAGGAGGCTGGTGCCAGGTGGAGGTTGGTCTCTTCTCCCTAGTCTCAGGTGCTAGAAAGGAGAGGCAATGGCCTGAGATTGTGCCAGGGGAGGCTTAGGTTGGAGATGAGGAAAAACTTGTTTGCTGCAGGAGTGGTGAGGGATTGGCAGAGTCTGCCTAGGGAGGTGATGGAGTCCCCATGCCTGGAGATGTTCAAGAAAGCTGTGGCCATGGCACTTGAGATTTAATGGCTGTGGTGGTGGTGGGTCAGTGGTCAGACGGGATGATCATAGAGGGCTTTTCCAACTCAGACTATTCTGTGATTCTCTAAGAGCTAAGACCTGGAAATAAACAATGGCAGAAGTTTGTTTTAGTGAAGTCTTAACTGGGCAGACTTTCCTATACTCACTGCTTGAAGCTGTCCTTGGATCAATTCTTGTTAAAACTTCTCAGAGGTTCAGTAAAACTTGTGCTCTATGGTGCCCCAGGTTGGATCGTGAGACCTCTGAGGGATGAAAACTCGATCTGAGGAAGCTTCAGAGACCTGGGGCTAGATGAAAGTGCTGGTTCTGATGCACCTGTGCCAGTTTGCTTTCTGAGCTGTAGAATGCCACAAAGAATAAAAGGGTGAGGAGTCCTCTGGCCGATTGTTTTGGTTTTCTAATACATTAGTAGTAGCTGGGTGTGTTCTTTCTTTTAGTTGGGTGATGGTAAAGAGATTTCTTGTTTTCTTTCTGAAGACGTTTGTGTAGATGACACCAAACTGGGTGGCTGTGTCCCATTTGCTAGAAGGTAGGGGAACTTTACAAGCAAGATCTGGACAGGTCATACCCATGGGCCAAGGCTCATTGGATGGAGTTCAACAAGGCCAAGTGCCAGGTCTGCACCTGGGTCACAGCAACCACATGGGGAGATACAGCCCTGGGGATGTGTGGTTGGAAAGCTGCAAGAGGGAGAGGGCCCTGGGGGTGCTGACTGACAGTCACTGAGCATGAGCCAGCAGTGTCCATGTGGCTGAGAATGCCACTGGCATCCTGGCTTGGGTCAGAAGCAGGTTGTGCAGCAGGGACAGGAGGGAATGATCCCCTCCTCATCCTCAGCACTGGGGAGGCCACAGCTCGAGTGCTGTGCTCAGCTCTGGGCCCCTCACTTCAGGAAGGACACTGAGGGGCTGGAGCCTGTGCAGAACAGGGCAGAGGCTGGAGAAGGGCCTGGAGCAGCTGGGGGTGAGGAGGGGCTGAGGGAGCTGGGGAGGATGCAAGCTGCAGCAGAGGAGGCTGAGGGCAGAACTGATTGCTCTCTGCAGCTACCCGAAAGGGAAGTGGCAGTGAAGAGGGGGCAGCCTCTGATGCTTGATGCCAAGGACCAGGAGCAGAGGCAATGGTTCCAAGCTGCTCCAGGGGAGGATCAGGCTGGACAGAAGGAAATATTTCTGCCCTGTGAGGGTTCTCAGACATTGGTACAGGCTGCTGCCCAGGGCAGTGCTGGAGTTTCCATCCCTGGGGGTGTTCAGGCAGCTGTGGCCTTGGTGCTTAGGGACATGTTTTGGTGCTGAACCTGCAGTGCTGGGTGGAGGCTTGGACTGGATGAACTTGGAGGGCTCTGCCAATTGGATGTGTTTTGTCATTCTATGACTGCAGCATCCTGAGTTTTGATTGTTTTGTGCTCAGCAATCCCAGAGCCTTATATTCAGAATGTTTTGTTGTACAGCCTGCATGTGGTGACAGAGCTCTGAAGGTCTGTGGGTGCTATTAGGTAGAGGTTTTACCAACAACATCTCCAACTTCTGGTTTGAGGGAGGAGTTCATCCAGCAGGCTGTGCTGCACACTTTAGGGCAGTGATCTTTCACTGAAAGAAGTGGCACCCCTGGGCAGTCTGTGATAGTGCAGCAGTGTTTTGCCTTGCTGTGCCGTGCCTGACTGGCATGAATTGGAGGCTGGGTCTGTGGTCTGATGGGTTAAATGAGCGATGCGCTCTGAGATCTTTGCTTATAAATGTTGAAGTATTTTCAGTTTTTATTTTTTAGTTTTGATCAGATGGTTACTGAGTGCCATAGTGAGCTAGAACCATTTCCTGGTTCAGAAAAGCAATTGCAGCTCACTTGGGAATGCTAGGAACTGTTAGAGTCCAAGTGGCATGCTTGCAGATAAACAGCATGCAAAATTAGCTGCACTGCTGTTGTGCCTGTGGGTTATAGAATCACAGAACATGTCAAGTCAGAAGGGACTCTTGGAGATTGTCTTGTCCAACCTCACTGCAGTCAGCAGGGACATCTCCAACTAGATCAGGTTGCTCAGGGCCCTTGAAAGTTTGACCTTGAATGTCTATAGGGCCGGGGCCTTCACCATCTCTCTGGGCAACTCATTCCAGCATCTCACCACTCTAACTATGCAGAGCTCCCTCCTGATGTCCAACCTAAATCTACCTGCTCCAGTTTCAAATCATTGCCCTCATCCTTTCAGCACAGGTCCTTCAGAACAACCCCTCCCCAGCCTTTCTGTAGGTCCCCTACAGGTATGGAAATGCAACTCTAAGGTCTGCCCTCCAGACTGAACAGCCCCAGTTCTCTGAGCCAGTTCTCTTAGGCGAGGTGCTTCAGCCCTCCTCATTGGTGCACTCCTCGAGGAAGTCCGTGGCCTTCCTGTGTTGAGGACTCCAGAATTGGACACAGTGCTCTAGGTGAGGTCTCTCCAGAACAGAGGATCCCCTCTCTCCATCTCTGGCCATGCTGCTTTGGATGCAGCCCAGGCTGCCATTAGCCTTCTGGGCTGCCAGTGCCTGTTGCTGGCTCCTGTCCAGCTTTTTGTCCACCAGTACCCCCAAGTCCTTTTCTGCAGGGCTGCTCTCTTTGATGCCATCCCTCACGCTGCATTGAAGACAAGACTTGTCCTGACCTGGGTGCAGAGCCTTGCACTTGACGTTATTGAACCTCATGAGGTTCTCCTGAGCCCACTTCTCTATCCTGTCTAGGTCCCTATCCAGATGATCCTAGGGTCATATTCTGGTGTTGGTCTCTGCAGGGGTATGATCCTGTCCCTCCATATGCCTTAGGTTACTCAAAAAGCAGAGATGAATTCCATTCTTTTCTACTTCCCTCTCCATCGAGGTGAGAGTGTCTGCAAACCAGCATGCTTTCAGCAGTCAGACACTCAAGTAGGTGAGACTTAAAGCTCTGCACAGTCTTCAGCACCAATCTTTTTTTTTTCTTCTCTTGATGTTTCTCAAGGGTACGTGAGGTTTTTCTTTGCTCCTTACCCTCCCACCTTGGACAGTTCCATTTCCATGTTTCAGGAGCAGTCTTGGCTTATTGAAGCGTATCTGTTAGATTCTTGGAGGCAAGTCACTGTCAAACCTGAAATGAGAAATGGAAGAGTAGCTTTTGTCTCCGAGAAGGCATGAAAAGAAGAACTGGGAATTGAATAGTGATTTCTGTATGGTTAGTCTGTAAAACAATGAAGGAGACCTTGTGCATTGTCCCCTATTTGATGGCCTGGAGCAAAGCATCTGTTCTGAAGAGTTCCTTACAGAGGTGATGATTTCTGCTTCTGGATCATTTACAGAGTTGCTCTTTACAGCTGTAAGTTCTACAGTCTCCAGTAAATGACCAGGGAGCAAGGAGGGGTGTGGTGGGTTGAGAAACTACCCCCAGATAAAATGGAAACCCCCAGACTAGTTCAGAAGGTTGGGCAGTAAGAGCAAGCTGTTTTGCAGCACAGACATGTACAGGCCTGTGTACAACTGTAGTTACAGGTATTTACACTTACATACAATTATTTACAACTGAGAGAGAATACAAAAATCCACTCCTCCCCCTGGACAGAGTTCTGTTTCTCTTAGCAAATCAATGAATGATAGAGACTTTATCATCGCTATTCTTTTACATCCAGTGCTCTAATTTATTTGCATTCTGCATTGGACTTTCTGGCAAGTCCTGATTTCTCTTATTGGAATCGTTCAACAAGCCTTAAACTACTGCAAGGGGGTTTAGCAGTGCTGTGTGTAAGCAGCCAGAGCAGTCTGGTTCTTTTTCTTCAGTCTCTAGCATGGATGCTTCTTTGAACTAGAGGAGTGTCAGAGCTGCTGCCAGAGCTCAGAATTAGGAGCCTGGATGCTGTAGCTCTTGCTGAGGCCCTGGGTGGCTGAGTGTGCTGGCATCTGTGCATGCCCTCATGCTTCACCTGACAGGAGGGGGGGCGGGGGGGCTGAGCAGGTGACTGCCCGGCTCAGGGGATGTGCTGAGTCTGCCCTTTGAGCCTGTGGCCCTGAAAAAGCCAAACAAAGCCCAGCCAATGATTCTGCTGGTGCCTGAAGTTTTCCCTTAGATCATCAGAGTGATGCTGGCAAGCCTGCTGCCACTGGCAGAGCATTTGTTTGAAGTGCGTGAACGGCCTGGCTGGTGCTGCAGCCCTGGAAAGGTGTTGCAGGAGGAGCTAGTGACAGAGGAAAGAGAAAGGCTAGCAGTGAAGAGACAGCAGGCAGCCAAGTGATTCGCTGTGATTTTGCTGTCATGGCAAATGTTTTTGGGTGTGTATTGCTGTCTTGAATCTGCTAAGGGTGAAAGAAACCCTAAAAACATCCTTGACTTGGTCATTACAAACTAAATTAAAAAAACAGGCGGTAAGCTCCTGTTGAACAGTACCTGCCGTTTGATCCCAGAGAAGACTGAATCAGGTCCATGTCCAGAGTGGCGTAGGTGCTTATAAACCAGTGCTTAATCCCACCTTTGTCCTTTATAGTTTGAGCTAAAGTTAGCTTTGCCTTTTGAATGTTCCTCTCAGCTGAAGGCTATACATTTTCTTAGGATCAAAACCAAATGAGAAAGGAGGCCTTAGCTGCTGTGGCTAAAAGTGCTTTTTTACAATTAAAAACAAAAAGCAGCAAAAACTAGAGCAAATGCTAACAGTTTACTACAGCTGGTAGAATTAACCGTTACTGTGTGACTTGTTTATGAAAAATGCCAATCCTACCAGACCTTGGTGGGCAGCACTGCACTCTGGTGCTCTCTAGTGCTGCCTAGTGCAGGGCAGGCAGGGCACTGGGACTTTCCTGTAGGGATCTTTACAGACTGAGAAAATGTAGAAAGAGTAGTTTGTGCTTCAAGGACAGAGTCATAGAATGGTTTGGGTTGGAAGGCACCTTAAAGATCATCCAGTTCCAACCTCTTTGCCATGGCCAAGGACACTTCCCACCAGCCCAGGTTGCACAAGGCCCTGTCCTACCTGTCTTTGAACACCTCAAGGAAGGGGACATCCACAGCCTCCCTCGGCAGCCTGTTCCAGTGTCTCCCCACCCTCACTGTCAAAAACTTCTTCCTCATCTCCAGTCACAATCTGCTTTCTTCCAGCTTGAAGCCGTTGCCCCTGGTCCTGTCACTCCCAGCCCTTGCAGAAAGTAGTGCTAAAATACAAAACAAAAGCCACAGTCCAGATGCTGCAGGCAGCTCAGCCCTGGCTTGACATGTGCCTTACAACGGCTGGTGGTGGATTGCAGCTGCCCCAGGGTTAGAGCGATTTCTTGGTGAATGATTTTGTCTGACACTTTCCTGTTGCACTGTTGCTGAGCAGGCTCTCTGATGTTACCAGGCTTCTGCTTTGGTGGTGGTCAGGGTTTGTTTGCTGGATTGCTTTTCTGCCTTCGCTTTTAACTCATGAATAATCAGAAGGCTGAGCCAGAACTTGCTGTGTCTGACAAGCCAGAAGGCAGATAGTTTGCACAGACCTTGCTTGTAGGACCTCTTTTGCCATGCATGGCAGAGATGTGTTTGCCTTCATCTCTTTTGCCCTACACTTTTGAAGCCGTTGCCCCTGGTCCAGGAACCCAAACTTCTTTCCTGCACAAATTTCTGGGGCCAAGGAAGATGCTCTTTTCTCCCCTCCTTTCAGTCTCACCTCTCCATGTCTTGTTGCCTCTTGAGTAGTGTTAAGTGAGGAACAAACTAGCAGTTGTGTGTCTGTTGAAGCCTAGGTGGAGGTAGGTAGAGAGTAAGAACTTCAGTCCAGGGGTTGCTGTGTGTACCAGGTACGAGTGATTGGAGTATTTCACAAATGTGGGGAAATAACCTGCTGCATTTGCAAACAAGGCTTAATTCCTCCAAAGGTACTTCAAAACCAGCCAGAGGAAACCCCAGAAATGGGGAGAGAGTGAGTGAATGTTCCACAGCAATCTAGACAAGTTCAGCATTAATGGCTGTTCAGTCCTCTGCTAGAGGAAGTATGAGCACTTGCTTGTACCTGAATATAGTTTTTCAGGCTTTGTGTTGAACTCTGAGGCCTGATTTTTCATTTGGTTGATGCAGTTCAGCCACTGAACTGCTGTTGAAATGACTGCCCCAGACCTTGCCGTTTCCCCCCTGCATGGTTACATTTCTAGTTGTACTTGCTTCTTGAAAGCATGAGGTAATTAAAGAGGCAGATAGCTCTCCCAGATGCTTATCTGCAGTGATTTGGGTGAAAAAGAAATTCGATGATGAAGTGCATCTCTAACTATGACACAGGAGTAATTCCTGATGCTTCTGTATTAATGACCTGTCATATAGATGGGATCAAAGTGCATTTGCTTGGGTGATGAGTGTGATTTTTATGCACATAAGTGGTGAATGTGTCTGAAGGTCCTGGTTTATCTAAGGGATCAACAATGTTGAGGACTGTCTGGGAACTTTTCACCTTGTAGTAAGGCAAATGTTTCTGTGCTAGAGATTTAATAGAAAAAGAAGTCTTGACAACTTGAAATATTTGGCTTCTTTATAAAGATATTTTATTAGGAAACAAAACTTGGACAGTTTTAGTGAGTGACACAGGGAAGAGGTGTGCAAGGTGGTTTGGTGCCTGTTTGCTGTCACCACCAGGCAACAATTTTATGTTCTCTTGCCAGTTCTCTTTAGGAAGACCCTTTGCTGGACAGATTCCTCTTGCTGTGTGGTAGAAAACTCCTGCCCAAGTGAGTGCAGTGTAGTTGGCAGAGTGTCTGGGGCAATCTGGGCAGAGGAGGAGCACGGGGTCGTTTGGCAGCTCCTGTTATTTCAGCTCCATGAAAGGTAACTCAGTTTCCACGTAACTGGAGGAAATGCACATCTTGAAAAAACCCATCTGACAGAAACATTTAGAGCTGTGCTGTAGCAGTCTGTCATAGTCAGGAATTTAAATAAGATGAAGAGTATGAGGAGATAATTGTGTGGATAACTTGGCTGCTATTGCTCTGTCCTGTTCCAGCTCCCACACAGTATTCAAACCAATCTTTTAGTAAGTTAAGCTGGCTGCATTCCATGGCTGGCAAATACCTGTGTTCGTTCGTGCGTTCCCAAAACAGGAATCGGGTGCCTGAGGTTGGTGAAGAGGCATTAGATGAAATTGCAGATGGTGCGGGGAGACTGGGGTTCTGCTCAAGGCATCTGGGAGTCTGTGCAGAGCTGGCTTTTCATTGCTGAATTTTCTGTGAGGCTTCCAGGCTTCAACCAGCAACTTCTGCTTCTACTGATACTGTGAGTTCCCTGCCTAGATAATTGGACATTGAAGTAAAATGAGGCTAAATGGAAATCTAATGGGGAAACTCTCAGAAGAAATGGAGATGTCAATGAGTATTGGCTAGCTAACCAAACCCACTTATGCTGAAGTGTAGAAAATGAGTTTTTAGATGTTTAGGTATCTGGGCACACCCTTGTAAAAGCACTGATCCCAACAAGGAACCCCTGGCATCAAAATGTTACTTTTAATAGTGGGAATGCCATGTAGCAGGAGAAACCTTGGATTCTGAAAACAGCAAATCTTGCTGCTGCAGTTGCTGTACTGGAAAGCAGTCCTCCAGACTGCTGCCTTCTGTCCTGATAACTACATCGGAAATGCTAATGGAATCCTGAGAGCCCGGAGTGTCAAACAGGGCAAAAGGAGAATCTGGGGTTAAGGAGGACTCTCTTCAGTGGCACATTTGTGTCGTAGTGGCCTTCTGGGGTGGTCAGGCATCTACTTTCACTCATGGGTCCTGTGAAAGTGGGTGAGGTCTTACTATTTTTAGGAATGAAGGAGAGGAGCACCTCTGCTATGAGGACAGTATGAGTGAGCTGGGGTGGTTGTTCAGCCTGTAGAAGAGAAGACTCCAGGGGGACCTTAGACCTGCCTTCCAAAGCTGAAGAAAACCTGCAGGAAGGCTGCAGAGGGACATTTTACAAGAGTGTCCGCTGATAGGACAAGGGGAGATGGAGTTGAATAAGAATAGGTTTAGATTTGACCTGAGGAAGAAATTCTTCACTACGAGGGTGACAAGACACTGGAATGGTTTGTTCAGAGAGGTTGTGGATGCCTCCTCCCTGGAGATGTTCAAGACCAGGTTGGATGGGCCCTTGAGTTACCTAGGCTACTTGAGAACTGTCTCTACCCAGACAGGGAGGTTGGAATAGATGACTTCTCAGGTGTTCTCCAGCCTGAGCTGTTCTGTGGTGATTCTATGATTCAGGCACAACAGGATGCTTTGAGGTTAAGACCATGAAGGATGATCCAGGAGAGTAAAACTGTATTCTGTGTCTGCCAGAAAAGGCTTAACACATGATGTGAACATGATTTTGTGTCACTCTCGGGTGTGATGGTTTGCTGTTAGCAATCTGATTTGTAGGAACTGGAAACTTTGCTGCTCTGGAAGTTTGTTGGGAGCTGTGATGGTGACACATGAAGTATCATCAAATGCTAATTACTAACCTTCCCCCTCCCTGGGCCTGCAGTTCTGAATTTCATGCTAAGAGTTGCACGACCAAACACAGATGAGAATAAAACCAAAAGTAGCAGCCAACGAGTTCTGTTTGTGCCATGCACAGTGATTCAGGGGAAAAGTAGAGTTTTGTAGTGAAAGTTTTTATGAAATAGATGTAAAAGTGACCTTCCAGTGCCTGAAGG
>VWYK01006771.1:7031-21803 GCA_013399775.1 Semnornis frantzii | reverse complement strand
AGGATGGTGATAAGAGTAGAAACAGAATTATCAGAAATGTGAGCCAAACCTCTGCCCACCTGGCCTGGCCACAGGCAAATGTGGTGTCCTACCAGCAGCTGGGTGTCTTGTGCTCTTCCTCCTCTGGTGTTTGAGTCTCTATCAAGGATGTGGTCACAGACAGCCTTCTGGTCATGGCCTGTTCTAGTGGGAGGTGTCCCTGCCTATGGCAGGGGGTTGGAACTAGATGATCTTTGATGTCCCTTCCAACCTAAACCATTCTATCATTCTATGAATGGCCTTCGCCTAAAACTCCTTGGCTTAATGGCCACGGTGGTCTTGACAGTTGGACTCAATGATCTCAGAGGTCTTTTCCAACCAAACTAATTCTGTGATTCAAACAAAAATCCTTAAGAAAATTGTCTTTGGAGGGAAAAAAAAGTCTGTAAAGCCTAGCAGGAACATTTTTCGTTTGTAACTGCAAAGGCAGTAAAGCAGAAAATCCACTGCACGCAACACAACCTTCCTGAAAATCCTGACTGCTCTGCACTTGATATATTTAATTCTGCTCTGACAACATTTTTGTGGTTTCAAGGGTTTGGAAAAAAAAAAAAAACAAAAAAACCAAAACCCAAAACCCAAAACCTGGAGTGTCCTCTCAGAATCTTAAAGGATAGATTAACATTGGCAGTTAACTCGGAGGCAACTACGAATCCAAAATCTCTGCCAAAGTAATCCCCCAAATTTTCCCCACCCTTTTCATTCCCCCTCTCCTCTGCCCTCCCTACTCTCAAAATATAATTATACAAAATTAAAAGATTAGGAAGGCTCTCCACAAGCTGCAGAAGTAGCTGCAGGCAGTGAACTCTGGTAGCTCTAATAGCATAGTTTTCAACAGCACTCACCAAGCCTTGCATACCTTTCTCCTGAAGTCTGTGGAGTGTTTTACATCTGCCACGTGTAGCCAAATGCTCTCTTTTTCCCTACTGGATGTGGTGGGTATTTCTGGCATTCCTCAGCCCCTTCAGGGGAAATATCAAGCACTTAACACTCTTCTGTTCTCCTGCAGTCAGCGAGATAAACCTCCACTGCTCAGAGAGAGATTTGCACTTGGGGTTCGGCTCAGTTTTACACACAGCCCTTGATGTTTTACAGAATGGTTCTATGATCTTTATTCTTTTCCTGATGGAAAATTTCATGGCAGGGGCATGGATATTAAATTTACAAAGGACAACAGTAAGCTCACAGGCAATTAAAACAGCAATTAAAAATGATAATGTGGTTGGCTGTACTTCAGAAGGCTGCAAAGAGATGTGTTGTAAAGGGTGGTCACTCCTGCAAGGAGTTCTGCAAGGGCTGCACACCCATTCATAGTTTCATACAATGGTTTGGGCCGGAAGGGACCTTCAAGATTATCCAGTTCCAACCCTCCTGCCATGGGCAGGGATACCTTCCACTAGACCTGGTTGCTCAGGGTCTCATCTAACCTGGCCTTGAACACCTCCATGGAGGAGACATCTACAACCTCCCTGGGCAAGTGTGCCAGTGTCTCACAGCCCTCACTGGAAAGAATTTCTTTCCAAAATCTAATATCTACCCTTCTCTACCATCTACTCATGTACCCCATCCTTCCTGGCTGCACCAAGGTGCTGACCTTATTTTCTATCAGCAACCAGAGAATTGAAGCTTTTTGGTCCATTGTCATAGATGGAGACCCAAGATGACCTTAAGTGGTGTTAATCTGGATCTGCTGGGTGGTAAATTTACAACACGGGAGATGTCTGTCATGTGCTGCAGTGGGAATATGCTGATCAATACAGAAACATCGAGTGAAGACCATCACAACACACCAAGCCCAGAAAGGAGACTCCAGAGTCCACATCTCCTGGAGAAACCATCTGCTCGTAGCTTGGATAGGGACAGACCTTATTGGGTGAGAAGCTGCCTGAATGGCCAGGCCCAAAGAGTTGTGCTGAATGGGTTAAATCCAGTTGGCAGCCATTTCCAAGTTACTCAGTACTGGGGCCAGTTCTCTTTAACATATTTATCAATGATTTGGATGAGGTGCCCCTCAGTAAGCCTGCAAATGACACTAAGTTGGGTGGGTATGTTGATCTGCTGAGAGGCAGGAAGGCTCTGCAGAGAGATCTGGACAGGCTGGAGAGATGGGCTGAGGTCAGCAGGATGAGACAACAAGGTCAAGTGTTGAGTGCTGCACTTGGGCCACAACAACCCCATGCAACATTACAGGCTTGGGGCAGAGTGGCTGGAAAGGTGCCCGGCAGAGAAGGACCTGGCAGTGTTGACTGATGCCCCGCTGAACATGAGCCAGCAGGGTGCTNAAGGACCTGGCAGTGTTGACTGATGCCCTGCTGAACATGAGCCAGCAGTGTGCTCAGGTGGCCAAGAAGACACAGTCCTGGCCTGGAGCAGGAATAGTGTGGCCAGCACTACTTCTACTCTACTTGGCACTCAGTTTTTGGGTCCCTCACTGCAAGAAGGACACTGAGATGCAATGGGACCAAGAGAAGTCTTCCACAAGCTCAGCCTTGTTGCTTTCTGTTTGCTTTGTAAGCAGCATCATTAAAATACCAAGTTACCACCCAGTGCAGTATTCTGCACATGACTTCCATCCACATGTTAACAGCCACCTGCTCATGCTGACTGGGATTCAAACCCAGTGAGAGGGACACCAACAGAGCCAGATTTCCTCACCCTGGATTGCTGATATCAGTGTATTTCTTCAGCTGCAGCCAGCCTTTGGAAATGACAAATATTTACCTTCCGGAAAAAAAACCAAACCAAAAACCAAAACCCAAACCAAACCCAACAACCTACAGCTGAAAAGCAAAAGTAAACTCAGCAATTATAAAACTCAATTTATGGTCTGCAATTCTGCTGTAGCTGAGGCTGAAAAAACTGTGAGGGATGTGAAGAAAAAAGAGGCACAGGTATGGTGAGGGGCAAGAGCCATCAGATGGCTGTTTGAGATGGCAGAACGTCTTGTTTTATCGGGTACACACCTACCCCTGAGCAAATATTATTTCCACTCTTTGCCTACAAGGATCTTTCAAGTATCCTTAAAGATTGTGGCTGAAAAACTCCCTTTATTTACCTTGACTTTGGTATTTTTAAATTTTCAGTGCTGCCTCATGGTTGAGCAATAAGGGTGCCTTCAGCCACAAGTCCAGTTCTGGAGCCCTTATTACAAGAAAGATCTGGGTATGTTGCAATGTGTCCAGAGAAGGGTCATGAGGATGATCAGAGGGTTGGAGCTGCTCTACTAGGCAGACTGAGAGAGCTGGGGTTGTCTGGAGAAGAGAAGGCTCCAAGGAGACCTTATTGTGGCCTTCCAGTATTTTAAGGAGGCCTACAAGAAAGCTGGGGAGGGACTTTTTAGGATGTCAGGGAGTGATAGGAGTAGGGGGAATGGAGCAAAAGTAGCAGTGGGCAGGTTCAGATTGGATGTTAGGAAGAAATTCTTCAGCATGAGAGTGGTGAGAGTGTGGAACAGACTGCCCAGGGAGGTGGCGGAAGCCTCATCCCTGGAGGTGTTTAAGGCCAGGCTGGATGTGGCTCTGAGCAACTGGATCTGGTGTGAGATATCCCTGCCTATGGCAGGGGGGTTGGAACTGGACAGTCCTTGAGGTCCCTTCCAGCCCTGACAATTCTATGATTCTATGAAGGAAGAAGGCAATGCTGTGGTTCTTCCAGGAAGACTAAGAGGGCATCATGCACATCCCCTCTTCCTGCAGATCATGGCATGATACTAGGGAATGTGCCAGGCATAGGCTGTAACTGCCTTTGTGTCATTGAATTTGTTGTGGTGCTGCAAGCTGTTGGGATCCCCTGTAAGATGCTAGGACCCTGAGTGCATGAAGCAGCCCTGGCAGAAGAAGATGGGGAATGAAAAGGTAAAGGGTTCCTCAGGAGGACAGCACTGATGAGGGTTTGAAAAACCCAGAGAGAAATAATCTGTGTGTTTGTAGCAACAGAGTCTCAGAAAGGAAAGCATTTGGATAATCCTTACAGGAGGAAGGAAGATTTAGGTTGGACATAAGGAGGAAGTTCTTCACAAGGAGGCTGGGGGAACACTGCCACAGGTTGCCCAGAGATGTGGTTGAAGCCCCATCCCTGGATACAGCCAAGATTAAACTTGATGGGGCCCTGGCAACCTAATCTAGTTGGGAACGTCCCTGCTCACTGCAGGGGATTGGACCAGACGACCTTTGAAGGTCCCTTCCAACCTGATGCATTCTGTGATTTGATGAGTTCTGTGGAACTCAGTTTATGGTGGGGAAAGTTGTCTCCTTGAGACACTCAAGTACTTAGAATCATAGAATCACAGAAAGAATTAGGTTGGAAGGGACCTTACAGATCAATCTCCTGCCATGGGCAGGGACACTTCTCAATTAGACTTGGCTGCTCAAGGCCTCATCTGATCTGGCCTCCAGTGCCTCCAGGGAGGCAGCTTCCCTGGGCAACCTGTCCCAGTGTCTCCACACCCCCACTGTCAAGAATTTCTTCCTAATCACCAGTCTCAATCTGCCCTCCTCAACCTTCAATCCACTCCCTCTTGCCCTGTCTAACTACTGGAGGCTGCATCAATTGGATTTGAAGACAAGTAAGATAAAATTATTTTCTGTAATAATAAAATGAATCTTTTAGGCTGGGAGAGAAAGGCAGGTGTGTGGGAGCCATCCTCAAAGGAAAATTCCCTCATTGCTAGCACTACTGAATCCTGCAAGGCTGTAAATTCACAGCTCCTTTAAAACAGAAATTAGAACAGGTAATTGTGAGCAGTCTTTGCTGGGACCTCAGCAGAGTTTGGCTCAACAGAGTGAATCTCAAAGACAGAAATCCCCAAAGCAGCAACTCCCCACCCCAGGAGGGTTTCTCTTCCTTTAAATGCAGGTACTTCTCCTTTGAAGGACTGAGATATGCTCAGTGTCCCCTCAAATGCCACAAGTAGGATATCAGTTGTTTTTTTTTTCTGCCACCCACAAAGGTCCTCCTTCAGATTTGGGTCAGTGAAAAGTCGGGTGAAGGTGGTGCAGGTGGAGAGTGGAGAGCATGCCTGCACCCTGTGTTTAGCTGAGCAGTGTAGGTGTGCTGCTGACCAGCTGCTCAGTGTGGTTTGGGGATCAGGACTGCCCCTATGTGACTCACCATCCTGGCTCTTGGATCACTGTTACTGCTTGGGAAGTATTTAATTTCACATGTTGCTAAGTCACTGCCTTTGGCCTGGTCTCCTTGGTGTCATGCCTTCTGGAATAGCAGTGACCTCCTGTTCCCACCTCTCACTCCATATCCACCTGCTGCTGCTGCAAGCACACACTGGTGGGCGATGCTATTTGTTAGCTGCCCCCCTGCCAGCTGAGGCACCCTGCTTCTGAGGCTGCAGCAACCACCAAACAAGGAGAATATCCAAACATGATGCAGCTTTTGCTCTCTGAAAATAGCAGGAGAAAGCCAACGAATCATCTCCCTGCCCCCAAGTTACAGGGATTCTTGGAATACGTTTGTCAACAGCATCTGCAGGCTTTTGCCCTGCAAACCTCACCGCTGCTTTCTGCAAACAGCACCAAAAAGAGAAGGAGTTTGCTCCAAGGAGGGGCAGGGAGGTCTCAGAGAGAGATGCTTGGAATACGTTTGTCAACAGCATCTGCAGGCTTTTGCCCTGCAAACCTCACCGCTGCTTTCTGCAAACAGCACCAAAAAGAGAAGTTTGCTTCAAGGAGAAGCAGGGAGGTCTCAGTTTGCCTTTGACAGCACTTGAGAAGTGTTTTACCAGTCCAAGGTGGTGCTGACTTACGTTTGCAGGCATCGGGGGCGGAGAAGGGCTTCCTGAGGTCGCGGTAGAAGCCTGGCTTGCAGCGTTGGCAGTGCTGCCCCTCTGTGTTGTGCTGGCAGTTGTCACAGATGCCACCGCTGCGATTGCCCGAGGCCAGCCACATATCCATGTCGAAATGGCAAGTGTCAGCGTGCCCGTTGCACTTGCAGGCTGAGGTGGTGCCAAAGGGAACAGAAAGACTCATGAAGGCAGAGAAAGAGGTTGGTTTATGGAAAAAAGAAAGACACTGAACCCCAAACCATGTTTTGGGATGGAAGACTTGGGTCTATGCACTTAGTGGCTCAGATGTGTGAAGCAGCATCACACTTTCATGCTTCCCAACCTCTAGAGATAGCAAGCAAGAAAAAAAAAAAAAAATTTAAATTTTACTTCCAGCACAAGTTTCCCAGTGCAAGGGCAGCAACGTGAGGCAGGGAGCCCACTCACATTTGGCAGCCCTGCTGGGGCAGCATCCTTCTCACCCTGCTTTAGAAGTCAGCAGTGCCTCATGCAGTATCTGCTCTATGAGATGCCCACAGCATACGATAGAGGGAAAAGGCAGGTGGAGGGCAGGTGTGTGAGACAGGGCGAGCACCTTCCTTCCCCTGTGCTGGCTTGAAGTCTGAAGTCAGGGGCCAAGTGAGATCTGGTCCAAGCTCTGCTCCACAAATGCTGCTGTTGGGAAGAGGGATTTGCTGTCATTCCCTTGGGGAATATCTTCACTGCGGCTCATGCAGGCAGCCTGATGCTAGCTTGTGCTGACTGCAGGACAGCACTCGGAATGCCTGCAAACCTTCCTGGGGTGGTGTGGTTGATCCTCAGTGTCCTTCTAGCTAGACTGCTGCTATTATTAAAGCACTTTGTGGTCTCTGCAGTCCCCTGCAGCCTATGCTCGCCCTGGTCATCCCTCCTTGGCACAGTAGAAGCAATCCTCAATCTCTCCAGAGTCTGTGGCTCCTTTTAGCCCCAACACCCAGGGTGTGAGCAGAGCCCAGACCCATGCCCTGCCAAAGGTCATACCTCCCACACACATCTCTGTCACACAGAGGGGACAATGATGGTGCCCCCGGCTTCAAGGTGCTGCAGTCTGCCTCCAGCAGAGGACCACACAGCAGGGAGATGCACTTGAGTACCAGAGAAAGGCCAAACCAACAGACACCATGGTCTCATGGGCACTGCCAAGCCAGGGGCTGTGCACACAGGACCATCCCCACCACACAGACATGTGGAGGGCGTTGGGCAGGAGCAGGGGTGGTGGCTCTCCCAAGCTGCTTGCCAGGCTCCTGCCCGCCACCTCAGTATCTGCTGCCTCCTGGAAACACAAGAGAAAAGCCCTCGAGGAGGGAACATCTCACTGCAAAGAGGCTTTGGAGACACTGTGCCCAGCTGGCTACTTACACTGACACTCCCTGGGCGCTCCGGTTTTGCCGTCGGCAGGTTGCCAAGGCTGGTCATTGTAGAGAGGGGCACAGTGCTGGCAGTGGGATCCTGCTGTGTTGTGCTTGCACATGCATCTCCCATGGACCTGCCAGGGGAAAGAGAGCCAGGATCACCCACAGCAAAACCCGAAGAGTCTTTGGGGCAGGAGCAATGTCCGTGTACAAGACATATCACGCCAGCTAGATGTTACTGCATAGACCAGAAAGAGGGCTGGCAGAGTTCAGGAGACAGAGGCTGAGAGGCCTGAGGCTGCTTAGTCTGGGAAGAGAATCATACAATCACAGAATCATAGCATCACATAATCAGTTAGGGTTGGAAGGGACTACAAGCATCATCTAGTTCCAAACTCCCTTCCATGGGCAGGGATACCTCACACTACATCAGGCTGTCCACAGCCTCATCCAAACCAGCCTTAAACACCTCCAGGGATGAGGCTTCCACCACTTCCCTGGGCAACCCATTCCAGGTTCTCACCACCCTCATGCTGAAGAACTTCTTCCTGACGTCCAATCTGAAACTACCCACTTCTATTTTTGCTCCATTCCCTCTAGTGCTGTCACTACCTGACATCCTAAAAAGTCCCTCCCCAGCTTTCTCATAGGCCCCCTTCAGATACTGAAAGGCCACAATAAGGTTGAGAAGAGATCTTATTAATGCCTATAAATACTGANTGATCCTGCCTTGGCAGGGGGCTTGGACTGGATGATCTCTGGAGGTCCCTTCCAACCTCTAAAGTTCTGTGATTCTGTGATTCATGCTGCAGCTGCATGTTTTCTGCTAAAGGTCCTTTTAAATCTCAAAGAAAGAAGTAAAATTATCTGATATTGTGGCAGGCAGCTCCACAAACACTGATCTAACTGAAAGTGTAACTGCAGAATAACTATTCTGCCTACACTGGACACCAAGGCAGACATCACAGAATGACAGAATGGTAGGAGTTGCAAGGGACCTCCAGAGATCATCCAATCCAACCCCCTGCCAAATCAGGATCACCTAGGACAGGTCACACAGGAATGCATCCAGATGAGTCTTGAAAATCTCCAGAGAAGGAGACTCCACAACCTCTCTGGGCAGCTTGCTCCAGGGCTCTGTCACTCTCACTGTAAAGAAGGTTCTCCTCATGTTGAGGCGAAACCTTCTCTGTTATAGTTTGAATGTCCTGGAGACATTAGAAAGAAAAAAAAAAAAAGCAGCCAAAATTCAAAGCATCCTTGGGAACCTCTGTAAAGCCATTTCCTTTTGTCCCTTCTCCATGTGAAGACACTTCTGCAGAACTTCAGAACAGCACCCACAAGCTCAGCATCCAGTCACCAGCATAAATAAGAAAAAAAGTATAAGGAAAAAAAAAATCAATCCAAACCCTTGAAACATAGAAACCCTTGAAATTCATCCTGGGCAAAAGATTTTGCCCACAAAGGAAGAAGCAGGGATAGCACAAGGACCATGAGTGACTGGACTTGGCTATGTTCATGGCAGATCAACAGTTCAGCAGCTAGGCAGCCTCCAGTAAAGGGGTAATTAGAGATGAAAAGCCAGCAGAACGAGCTTGGTGCCAGCTGCCCCGTCAGCCCTGGCATTGCTCACACTGTTGGCAAATACAAAGCAAACAGGATGTAGCCAGAGGGCAGGAGCAGCCCTCAGCCCCTGGGTGCAATGAAATCAAGCTCTAAAGCAGCAGGACTGCTGGCAAGGCTGAAGGCCCTGCCTTTTCCTGGGGAGCGTGGCAGGCAGCTACCTATCGTAGCTATTTTGGTGGCTGCTTGTGCTTGCAGCTTTCCTCTGCTTGGTGTTTTGCTTTTAGACACAGTTTTACTGTGAGCATTTCAGCTGCAAGTCTTTCTGGTGCATGGCCAGGCTGAAGGCATGATGGGCATCCTGTACTTGCTGAAATGCACACTGAGTGGTGCCACACCATCATGGTGCCCCACTGCCCTGGTGCCCCTTCCTTCAGCAGTCACGGGGCAAGTTAAAGACAAAAGAAGGCAATAAACTGAGCAGGGTTTGGTTGTCAGTAAAGAGATGGAGGCCTCAGTGGGTCCTGCCAGTGTGGCTCCATGCTCACAAAATCACTGAATCACAACCACAGAATCCTAGAACCACTGAACCATTTTGGTTGGAAAAGACCTTTAAGAACATCAACATTCTCTGACTCTACCAAGTCTGGTGCTAAACCCTGTCCCTTAGCACAAATGGCAAATTTGTAGAAGGGTCCCCTCACTACAAGAAAGACATTGAGGTGCTGGAGGGTGTCCAGAGAAGGGCAACTAAGCAGGCAAAGGGTGCAGAGCTACTTCACAGATATCTTAAAGCATCCACCTGCATGGAAACAGGAATTGGTTAAAGCCGTACTGGCTGTGTACTCATCTTCTTGTGGCTTTGATGAAGTCCTAACTCTTCAAAGCCATTTTTGCTAAGGTTTTCTTTGCCCATTGAGTAGATTAGGACAAAGTAGGCTGCAGCCAGAAAAATCATTCAGCTCGTTCCAGCTGTTAGGGTAGAGGGACCCAGCACATCCTGGGCATGCGGGAGGGGAGAGCAACTTGTGAGAGCCAGAAGATACCATGGTCAAAACCAGGTGTCCCTTGGGCTTCAGTGATGACAATGCCATAGTAAGAAGGATGTGGAAGAAGGTTTGCAAAAAAGGATGTGTCTCAGAGCTGAGGACTCTTGGGACTACTGTGGGGGATGCATGCTCCCTCTGCCTGTGCCCACAGGCTGCAGCCTCACCCCTTTGCCAAAGCCACACAAAGAATCAGTGGGGACTCAATCAATCAGCCCGTGGCTGCTCAGAATTAATGATGTGCAGCTCTGCAACTCAGCAGCACCTAAGTAACCCTCAAAGGATTAAGAATCCCAAGACAGCAGCACAGAGTGAGGCAGAACTCCCTGCTGAGGAACATTCACAGTCCCAAAGCCTAAGAGCCTGCATTCTCCGACAGTCCAAGCCCTGCACAATGGGGCATGTCCCATTGCCAGAGCACAGGGAGGTGGGCAAAAACAGAACAGAAGGGGATGGGCATCAAAAAAACAAAACCCTGATGTGCAGTCATTCATTTTGCATGCAGAGCTAATAAGTAAACCACTGAATAGCTGTGCGCCTACTCGTTAATATTAATCTGTATGTGGGCTCCAAAGAAAGAGGGTTTGTAACCTGAAAACCTGCTGCAGCATGGGGCTTCGAGATGCTGTGGCAAGCAGCACTGTGAAAGAGGCACATTTGGAGATGAAGCAAATAAAGCCAGCTGCTGTTTAGGTAGAGCCCAGGGTAGAACAGGGCATGGTGCATCTGGTAGAGACCAACTGTAAAGGTGTGATGGACCTGAAGGGAAGGAAATGAATGGACTGGCTGGAAAGCTTAAAAAGTAACAGAGTAGCACAACTGTGAGTTCACACTGGGGAGGTCACACCTCCAATACTGGGCTCAGTTTTGGAGCACTCACTCCAAGGACATTGAGGAGCTGAAATGTGTCCAGAGAAGGGCAACCAAGGTGGGGAAGGGTCTGGAGAACAGGGCTGGGGAGGGGCAGTTGAGGGAACTGGGGTTGTTTACACTGGGGAAGAGGAGGCTGAGGGCAGACCTCACTGCTCTCTACAGTTCCCTGAGAGGAGGTGCAAGGAGGTGGGGGTTGGGCTCTTCTCCCTTGTATCAGGTAAGATGAGAGGAGATGGCCTGAAATTGTGCCAGGGGAGGGTTAGATCAAGGAAAATTTTCTTTGCTGCAAGAGTGGTCAGGATTGGAAGAGGCTGCCCGGGGAGGTGGTGGAGTGCCCATCCCTGGAGGTGTTTAAGAAACCTGTTGCCATGGCACTCTGGGACATGGTTTAATGCCATAGTGGTCTCAGGTTGACAATTGGACTCGATGATCTCAGAGGTCTTTTCCAGCTGAACCCATTCTGCAATTCCATAATTCTACAAGCACAAGGCCAGAACAGAATCCTCAGATTTGGAGCTCCCAGCTGACTCTGTGGGTGCTGTCCTAGCCTGGATCAGGAGGAACCCTGTGTTTCCACTACCTATCAGAGATTGCTGCTTTGCAAGCTGCCTTCCTCTGGGGTGCATCACAACCAGACGCATTAATGCCTTCAACAGGTGCTCCCTCCCAACCCCAGATCCCACTGTGGATCCTGCACCCCCTCCACTCCCCAGCACGGGCTGGAGTGGCCAGTCAGTAGTTCAGACTGCCAGGCACACTCTGCAAACCTGTGCAGCCCTGCTTGTTGCCAGGCTGGGGACTCGCTCTCAGTGAGATTCACTTCTGGGTGAGCACCCACAGAGGTGCACCCACACACGTGGCAACCCAGCTGGTCCTGCTGCTGCATCAGGTGCAGCCAGCCAGGGCCTGGTCTTTGGGAAAAGGCAGCAGGGTTCTCAGTTCCTGCAGTCCTGAGCCTTTGCAGTGGTGCTACTCAAACAGGCTGCACCCCAAGACAACTCTGCCTGAGGTCCTTCTAGATCCTGTGGTGGCCTCCACTCCTCTTGGCTAGGCAGAGCAGAGTGGTGCAGATCTGCTAATGAATAAGCTCAACAGCTAACTATCCAGTCTCAGCTGAGCAAGGGAAGGGAAATGGGATTCAAGTAAACTGCAACTGTTAATATCTTTTTTTCCCCCTCTTATTCCTTTCTGCTATAAAATTAATAAAAGTTGGACCTAAGTGCTTCAAAAACCTTGCCTCAGGCTCTCTTTGATGGCATTAGAATGATCACCCCCAAAACAGATCTGCTTTAAAAAAAAATCTCCATCCTAGCTGTATCCCATTGAACAAAATCTCTTTTTTCTTCTACATAATTCCAGCATGACAAAGAAGATT
The DNA here is from genome assembly GCA_013399775.1 of Semnornis frantzii. NCBI lineage: Eukaryota > Metazoa > Chordata > Aves > Piciformes > Ramphastidae > Semnornis > Semnornis frantzii. The sequence continues at coordinate 9,743 of VWYK01006771.1, read as the reverse complement.
TTTATGTATTGAAGGAACAAAAGAAGATAAATATTAGCAAGCCCTTTCTTGCAACCCACAGGCAAGAGGAGTACTTTTAGTTATAAAGAAATAGAGTGACAGATGAAAATAGGAGAATGACAGGACAAGAAGGAGAGATAATAGAAGGAAAAGAGAAGTGGCAGCAGGTAAAAAACAGCCAACAGGCTGTCTACACTGGGCAAAATTAATGCCTGTGAGACCTGTAGGAGGGTCAGATGCAAGACTGTGGTGCCCTGTGAAGTCCTCATGATGCCACAGTTCAGTTGGACATCAGAGAATCATAAAATCACAGAATGTCAGGTTGGAAGGGACCTCCAAGGATCATCTGCTCCAACCTTCCTAGGTGATAGTATCTAGCTCAATGATAGTGATAGCCAGTGTAGGGGAATCCATCACTTCCCTTGGGAGAGGATTACAATCTCTTAACTGTTCTCATTCTGAAGAACTCTCTTCTAGAGCCCACTGGGAATCTCCCCAGCAGTAACCTGTCTCCATCACCTCTTGTCTTCTCCATGGGACTCCTTGTAAAAAGGGAGTTTTCTATCTGCTTGGTAGCCACCCTTTATGTACTGGTCCATGGCAATAAGGTCTCCCCTAAGTCTTCTCTTCTCAGGGCTGACCAAACTCAGCACTCTCAGCCTTTTCTCATGTGGCAGAGATGGGAGCTGGGGCTGAGAAACTCACAGCTCTGCTGGGACCCAAAGTAGAGTGAGGAAATGATGTACCTGTCATAGATTCATAGAGTGGTTAGAGCTGGAAGGGATCTTCAAGGTCATCTAGTTTCAACCCCCCTGCCATGGGCAGGGACACCTTCCACTAAACCACAGTGTCTTGTCCTTGGGATTTCTCTGGAACCTCAGCACTTTTCTGAAAGCAGAATGCAACTCTCAAGCATCAGCAAAGGACAGAGAACATCTTTCCTCCCATGCCATTCCCCTTGATTTATACTGAATCACAGAATCACAGCCAACCAAGTCCCGGGCTGCAGCAAGAGCAGTGTGGGCAGCAGGGCAAGGGAGGGGATTCTCCCTCCTCGCTCTCGTCAGACCCCACCTGGAGTACTGTGTGCAGTTCTGGAGCCCCCAGCACAGGAAGGACATGGAACTGTTGGAGTGGGTCCAGAGGATGCCACCAAGATGATCAGAGGGCTGCGGCAGCTCTCCTATGAGGACAGGCTACAAGATTTGGGGCTCTTCAGCTTCATGAAGAGAAGGCTTTGAGAAGACCTTATAGTAGCCTTCCAGTGTCTGAAGGGGGCTACAGGAAGGCTGGGGAGGGACTACTTACAAGGTCTTGTAATGACAGGACTAGGGGCAATGGGTTTAAAGTGGCAGAGGGGAGATTTAAACTGGATGTTAGGAAGAAGTGAGGGTGGTGAGACACTGGCACAGGTTGCTCAGGGAGATTGTGGCTGCTCCCTCCCTGGAGGGGTTGAAGGCCAGGCTGGACGAGGCCTTGAGCGACCTGTTCTAGTGGAAGGTGTCCCTGCCTATGGTGGGGGGTTGGAACTGGATGATCCTTGAGGTCCCTTCCAAACTAAACCATTCTATGATTTATTCTATTATTCTATGAAACCTTCTATGTTCCAGCCTGAACTGCAAGGCATCCCCACTTGGGTCACTCTGGAGCATCCCTAAGTACACAAACACAGTTCCCACCTTTCAGCATTCACACAGCTCTCCACTCGTTTCAGCAGCAAAGCCTCCTCATAACCATTTTTCATGTTGTCACGGGGGCTTTACATCCCAGTGCTCTTTCACACTGCTTCCCTTCTCGGCACAACAGCCCTGTCACAATGCCAGGCACAATGCAAACAGTGTTACAAAAGTTGCCTTCTGCAAGATAAACGAGCCACTGATTTCTCTATACAAAGACAGTTGCCAGGCCGTGCTTCCTTCCACAGCCTTTTGTTGCTGAATTACAACCTTCCATTGCTTCCTTTCACACTGCAAATACATTGGGTTTGTTGGTTTGTTTTTTGGGTTGGTTTTTTTTTCCTTTAGTCAAAACCTATAAAATACTCCTCCCTCTGTTTATCCTGGACCCTGGACAGTGAGAAAGAGATGTTGTTTCAAGGAAAAAAAAAATAATACTTTCAGTTACCTGTTATGAGGTGATTTGCAAAACCTCATTTTATAGAGCCCAACACAAATGCAGACTGAAAGAAAATCAATCTCCTAAAGACCTGACAACATAGACAGGTTAAGAGTTGGGAGGAAAAAATGCTTTTCAGAGAGTTTCTTTCATGGACCCTGGCTGTGTTTAAGGGTGGTTTGGATGTGGTGCTTAGGGCTATATTTTAAGCTGAATCTTGTTGAGTAGGGTTATAGGTTGGACTTGGTGATCCTGAGGGCCTTTGCCAACCTGGGTGGTTCTGTGATTCTGCTAAAATTGTATTCTATCCATTCATTTTCACTTTATTTATTACTTCTGTGGAAAACAGGCATGAGCTCAGCCTAATGGCAGTGTTCAGGCTGAGTCTCCAATGACAGCTTTTAAACTGTGGTTGCACTCCAGCCCCTGTGCCAGTTTCAGCAGCAGTGCCCACTGGTTGCTGTCAGCGCATGGGGAGGTTTTCTTTACCAAAGCACCAGACGACCAAATTTATGCATGAGAAAATTCTCATATCCTATCTCACTCCTCTGAAAGAAGACAAAGCTTGCTGCCCAGGGTGTGGGGGCCTTCTCCTGG